>SKCR01024189.1:0-33075 GCA_019454045.1 Zanthoxylum bungeanum
TCAAATCTTCAAATATAATAGTTTGGATGGAGGAGAGACAAGTCCCTTGGATGGTACCCCATAAGGACATGTCCTCCAATTGTATGTAACATGGTCCTATACTCCAAGGGGTGTATAGGAGGGGTATAACCCTTTGGAGGGTTGCACCCCGACCCAAAGGGTATCCTTGAGGCACCCTTCCATGGTTATAAAAGGAAGCTTTCATGTTCCTTTTGAGAGATCTGATTCCATCCGAATTCAAACTAAAGAATAGAGTCTCATATTGTTTCTTGAGTCTGAGAGAGTGCCACCATATTCCAAGTTCGAGATCTTGTTAAGGAGTGCCCCTTGAACAAGAGGAATCCGGGTTATCCTGGGAGAACATTAGCCACAAAATCCGTAGAGCACCGAGACGAGGCTGATAAGTTCTTAAGGACAGAGATTTATCTCGACTCGGATCACAAGTTTTATCACTATTTCAGGTTTTACTTCATTATCAAAGATTTTGGGTTTTTTTGGGTTCATGCATGTAAAAGTAGATCTGAAGTTTACTTTCTGATTTTGAGTGTTAAAGCATGTTTGTTTTATGATTAATGACACTAAACAACCAACACATATCTGAGTTTGTATGATTTGTAGCCTGTCTTAAGAAACACACTGGCCCAGCTTTGATAACTAGTCTTCTTCGGATTTTACCTGAACCTAAATGAATCAAATCATAAATTTTTTATGAGAAAATGGTGAAATTTGGCATGCTGTCTTGGCTGTACATGTTTAGCCTGGTATTTGATAAGGGGCAAATCTATATACAATACAGCGATACAATATCTCCACTCTCTGTTAAAAAAGATTTCAAGTTTTTATTGCACTCCAAATATTTCCATCGCTAATTTTGAGGTAAACCTGGTTACATTTCTTTTAAATTATTTGTACAAGTGACCGGAGTGCTCTTGGAATAGTAAGCCTAGCCGTGGACTTGCATGCTTATGACTTCGTTTTCTAGAAAAATTCGTACAGTTGAAGATCTTGAATTTGAAACTTTCTATACAAATAATATTCTATTTATTAGTTTTTGGATTGAGGCTTAAGATCAGTCTCATGAAAATTTCATATTCTTTGAGGAGGTTATTTCACCCTAACACTTTAACTGTAGCAAGTTGTGGTCAAGAAACCACAGGCTTCACTTCGTGTGCCGCAAATGCGCAACTTATGAATTTATCCATTAAAAGATCTCAACCAAAACCCCCAGAAACAGCTTATGACTCGCATTTAACCATACAAAATCCTACTAATTCATATAATTGAGCTCATTGATCTATTAGGGCATACTTGCAATAGCCCTTTTTGTTGATTTCATTTGTCTCTCATACCTAAATGCATTAGAGTCAGCCAGAAACTTGAATTCACGAAAGAGTGAGGTGAGCAAATGCACATGGAAATTATCAGTCAGCAATTTCCTTGATTTTTAAGACCAAGGATCATTTGGGTCAACTCCTGGAAGCTGTAAGACCAAAACCCCGTCAGGATATATTCATATGCTGCAATTTGCTAGTCACGAAGTTCACTGCCGCAGAAGAAAGTACACTTACTGATGGAAGGATAGATGACACAAATGACTGATCTCCTAAAACCTTGCTCATATCTGATTGGTCTGATGGATCATTTGTATCTTCCTGCATGCTCATTTGAAGGAGTCCAAATCTTTCTATCCCATCAATTGTGCCTCACTTCGCGCTCTACCAATCAAATTTGGACAACTAATATCTCTCATTAAATGAGAGAACTCTGACTTTAACACTCCACCAATCAAATTATTCTCTCATTTAATGAGAGATATTAGTTGTCCAAATTTGATTGGTGGAGCATGAAGTGGAGCACAATTGATGAGACAGAAGATTTGAACTTCATTTGAAGAGCTGCAAGCAATAAAATAAAGGAATGGATCAACACATTAAAAACAATTATTCCATAACGAGGGAGTATCCTCTGAGCTAGGGCTGGCCCATGACTAAGGCATAATTAATTTATAAGATTTCCGAAATTTTTATATTATTATATTATATTATGGTTAAGGATCTCAAAATATAAAATTTTTATTAGCCCCCGAGAGCAGGCCTTGCCTTGTAGGAGTGGACAAAAAAGTAACTTAAATTGAAAAACCCGAAGTGATATATTTTTATTTTCAAAATTAATTCTTCGATATTTTAATTAAAAAACCGAAATGAATCGAATTAGAATATTTTTTTAACTAAAAAAACCAAATTGAACCCAATTAATTGAATAATTTAATTTTTTAATTTTTTAAAATCTAATCATATTATGTTATTATTTTATAATTATATTTGTTATATTATTTAATTTATTTAGTGTTAAGTGATGATTAATTTCATGAAATATTTATAATTTTTTACTTTGGTTATTATTCTTTTTATTTTCCTATATTTTAAATAATTTAAATGATGATTATATCTAATGAAATTTTTTTACTGCCGTAATTGTGATGATTATAAGAGTTATATAATAAAAAATTTAAATAAATGTTAGATTCAGTGAATGTTTTTTTTTTAAAAAAAAAATTTATTGTTATTATTAAAGAATTGAAAAAATCAAATTGTACCGAACCGAATCAATAATTAAAAAAAATCATAAATTTATTTTTAACTAAAAAATCATAAATTTATTTTTTTTAAAAAAAATCAAATAATTATAATTATACTTTTTTGTAATAATCATACCGAATTGACCGAACCGTGCCCACCCCTACTACCACGAGCACAGGTATAAGTAGTTTAAATTAACTTATATAGGCTAAGTATTAAGAGCTCAAAGTTGTATGTAATGTAATATTAAGTTTCCTCCTCGGTTCATAAATCAAATATCTAAGGAAGATCCTCCTCAATATGCCATTGCCAATGGTGTTATAGGACGAGAAGGAATCAGAATCCTACGTACTGCTCGTGAAAATTTACAAGGATTATTATGAAAGCTAATTGAGTTAGGATAAGCAACAGTAATCCTAGATTTTCTCCTAAACTACAACATAATAATCCTTACTAATTATCTATGTTGATGGTGTTTTCAGGCACTATATTATTTAAGCAGCACGATAGGGGTAAAAAAGGTAATTCACTTCTCAGTCAAGATTATTAAATGCCGACCCGACCACTAAAGAGTCAACAGTAAGAGGCCGGGAACTTTACGGTTAGTGACCGAGCACTTAAGTTCAAGATGACCGGGCAATTATCAGGTCGACAGCACCATTCTCAGTACAAAAGACTATTATGACCGACCACATGAAGACCGAGCATAGGGCAAGACATGTTCGGGAAATAAGGCATTCTATCCATACAAAATAAGATAATAAGTTATCCTACTTTCATGGGGTAAACTAGTAAGTCAATGTCCTAGTATGATAAAGAAAGTAAATGTAGTTTTGATTAGGAATCCTTATGGGAAAAGAGAATAGTTTTGACTAGGAATCCTTATGGGAAAATGGAATAGTTTCAACTAGGAAATTCTTATAGAAGAAGGAATATGATTTCTACACTATTATAAATATGAGGGTAGAGTGAGTGTAAAAGAGAGGAAGGTCAGGATCAGAATCATTACGATCAGACTTGTAAACACAAGAGATATCGGAGAAGCATATCTCAGTAATAAAAGTATCATCCTTTTTGTGCCCGTGGACGTAGGTCGAACCAAGATCCGCCGAACCACGTTAAATCTCCTTGTCAATTGGCGTATTTATCTGTCTTTTGCTAAGTTTGCTTTTGGTCCCCCATAACCAAACAAATTCACTATTGAGGGAGGATTGTCTCGGGAGTAATATTCTCATATTGCCCCTGAGACCAAAATCAGCCGTCAACAGTTGGCGCCGTCTGTGGGGAATCAACAAAAAGCAATTCGCGTAGTAAGACCATGGCAGAAGGCGGAAATCACCAATCGTCGGAAATCCGGCCACATATTGGATGAAGAAGATGGAAGAAAATATGAAATCCATGATGGATCGGCTGGAGAGAATGGAGGAAACGACAACGAAAGACCCGAACTCGGAACCAGTCGAAGAAGAGGTGAAAAAGCAGAAGGGAAAAAGGTGGTAGATACAAGTGAAGACGATGGACCCAGGAGGAGGGGCCCCTGGTCTGATAGGGGGACGCCCGTGCCGGACTCAGTAGGGCTTCAAAATGTTGATTCACTTCCCTTCTGGGTAAGTCCCACCTGATTAATCGACTCGGGGCCGGATTCGTTCCGCCGAGGCCACTTGATTAATCGGCTCGGGGTCGGATTTCATTCCGCCGAGGCCGCTTGGTCACTCGGTTCGGGGCTGGATTTCATTCCGCCGAGACCTCTGTGTACCACTGGCTCGGGGTCGGGTTACGTCCCACCGAGTCAGCACTTTTGGACTGGGGAGGCGTTATCCCCCCAGATCCAAATGCCTTTTTTAGCTCGGGGTCGGGTTACGTCCCACCGAGTCAGCCCTTTGGTCTGGGGACGTAACATTCCCCCAGGTCCAAGTGACTTTCTCACTCGGCGTCGGGTTACGTCCCACCGAGTCTACCTCTTTGAACTGGGGACGGAACATTCCCCCAGGTCCAAGTGCCTCTCTTCACTCGGGGTCGGGTTACGTCCCACCGAGTCTACCTCTTTGGACTGGGGACGTAACATTCCCCCAGGTCCAAGTGCCTCTCTTCACTCGGGGTTGGGTTACGTCCCACCGAGTCTACCTCTTTGGACTGGGGATGTAACATTCCCCTAGGTCCAAGTGCCTTTCTCAGCTCGGGGTCGGGTACGTCCCACCGAGTCAGCCCTTCGGACTGGGGACGTAACATTCCCCCAGGTCCAAGTGCCTTTCTCAGCTCGGGGTCGGGTACGTCCCACCGAGTCAGCCCTTCGGACTGGGGACGTAACATTCCCCCAGGTCCAAGTGCCTCTCTTCATTCGGGGTTGAGTTGCGTCCCACCGAGTCAGTCTCTCGGACTGAGGACGTAACATTCCCTCATGTCCGAGCATCTCTCACAACTCGAGACATGATCACATGCCATCGAGCACATCATCGTTAGCTCAGAGGCAAAATTTTCTCCTCACAATCAAGATTGGATCAGTCAGAGGTCAGGACCTCTAAATCTCTGGTACAGATATTACAGAGGAGGAGTCATTTTTAGTTTGGATAACAAGAGGAACTTCATCTCCTTATGGAACGACCCAAGTAAGCAATTTGCTTTGAGGTGGAGAATCATTCTGAATAGGATCAGCATCTCCAATAACCGAGGATATGAAGATAGAAACATAAGACTTAGTTGATGGCGAATGCAATTTCTCTGTGATTTCTGGAGCGACCACCAGCAAGGCGATCAGCACACCATCTTTATATAGTTCCCGGCACCAACTTGCGTACTCGTTGGAACCGAGAACTAAGGGACAGATGTTGATGGTGTTTTCAGGCACTATGTTATTTAAGCAGCACGATAGGGGTAAAAAAGGTAATTCACTTCTCATTCAAGATTATTAAATGCCGACCCGACCACTAAAGAGTCAACAGTAAGAGGCCGGAAACTTTACGGTTAGTGACCGAGCACTTAAGTTCAAGATGACCGGGCAATTATCAGGTCGACAGCAGCATTCTCAGTAATAAAAGACTATTATGACCGACCACATGAAGACCGAGCATAGGGCAAGACATGTTCGGGAAAATAAGGCATTATATCCATACAAAATAAGATAATAAGTTATCATACTTTCATGGGGTAACTAGTAAGTCAATGTCTTAGTATGATAAAGAAAGTAAATGTAGTTTTGATTAGGAATCCTTATGGGAAAAGGGAATAGTTTTGACTAGGAATCCTTATGGGAAAAGGGAATAGTTTCAACTAGGAAATTCTTATAGGAGAAGGAATATGATTCTACACTATTAAAATAGGAGGGTAGTAGAGGAGGGTTAGAGTGAGTAAAGAGAGGAAGGTCAGGATCAGAATCATTACGATCAGACTTGTAAACACAAGAGATATCGGAGAAGCATATCTCAGTAATAAAAGTATCATCCTTTTTGTGCCCGTGGACGTAGGTCGAACCAAGATCCGCCGAACCACGTTAAATCTCCTTGTCAATTGGCGTATTTATCTGTCTTTTGCTAAGTTTGCTTTTGGTCCCCCATAACCAAACAAATTCACTATTGAGGGAGGATTGTCTCGGGAGTAATATTCTTATATTGCCCCTGAGACCAAAATCAGCCGTCAACAATCTATATGAACTAGATATTATAAAAAGAGAGGGGAGAGCAATATTAAAGGTAAGTTCTTTTTACGCCCATCTGATCAGACTACATGCTACACAAAGTTTATATATATTAACTATATTGCCTAGTTCTCTCAATTGTTACATGTATACAAGTTCCCAAGGAGTAAAATCTGTGACAGTTAGAGATTTTACCTAGTTTGCTTAAATTCGGAAAGAGTGATTTGGTGGTGGATTTTCCAACGATTTTTGTTTTTAAAAAAAAGTTACATGTATACAAAATCCTTACTAATTTAGATATTATAGGATTTTCACAATTACTTAACCATCCAGCCAGTCCAGAACTCCCTATCTCTGGATTCTACAAGGAATGATTAACTATAGAAAAATTTGAAATGGTTGTATGCATTTTTAATTATTGTGGTAGCTTTTTCAGAGCAGTTTTGTTTTTTTGTTTTTTTGTTTTTTTTAAATATACAGATTGAAGGAGACAGTTGGTGAAGACGTGCAGATTTTCCTCAATAATACAAATTTAACTCGTGGGCAGCATCATTCTCAAAAAAAAAAAAAAAAAAAAAAAAAAAACTCGTGGGCAGCAAATTCGAGGTACAAAAATCGTAGCACTTTTTTGGACGAAAATTTAGTATCAATCAAGTATAGCTCAATATTCAAGCATGCAGATGAGGATCCAAGAAACCCATTTGGAGAATACAAATTATAACTTCCCATTTTTTTGTTCAATTATTTGGTTTCTTTCATTTTTTTTGTGCCTTGAGCATATGCAATTGTGGATTCATGGTCCCCTGAAACATGCGTGCGTGCAAAATTCTGCTTGCTGATGATACTCACGCACTTGAAAGAAAAAGAAAAAGAAAAAATGACACTAGCAAGCACAGAGGCTATGGCAAGCCATCAAAGAAGCTACATTTTAAACAATAGCATAGCATGCACACTTGCTCCCAGACAAAGCCATAATCATAGATTCATATGTTAAGTAGTGGCCCATACCCATTTGTCTGTCAAATTCCAATATTACCCTTTTGTAAATTATTATTAATTATTTTCATTAGAAAGAAACAACCTAAGAGACATTCCCTAACGCCTAATCCTTTACGGCAATACATAGCCAATGGCACAAAGTATGGGTCAATACCGACAGCTGTTTTGGCTGCTTTTTTAAAATTCTACTGATTCTTATATATATATCATACATTCTACTTTTAGCGTGCAAACTTTCACCGTCGAAAGATTATTCGACCCTAAAGAGTAATTTTAACGTCAAAAATTAGTATTCGACGTTGAAGGAATAGATTTATAGGGTTGAAAAGTATTTCGACACAAATCATGTATCTTTAACGTTGAAATTTTTATTTCAACATAAATTTCGACGCCAAATATCTTGTATTTTAGTATTGAAATTCAAAATTATTCTCGACACTAAAGGTCTTAACTTTTAGCGTCGAATATAAATTTCGACGTCAAATATCTTGTATTTTAGTATCGAAATTCAAAATTATTCTCGACACTAATGGTCTTAACTTTTAGCATCGAAATTTATTTTCGACGCTAAAAATTGTTATAACCCCAAAACCACTGGCACTCCCCATTACTCTTTAACGTTGAATAAAAAGTTTCAACGCTAAAAACATAGCATTTAGCGTCGAAATATTTAATTCGACGCTAAAGGGTTGTTATAATCCAAAACCACCGACAATTTTCATTCTTCATTTTCCTATTCTCTTTCTCTTATTTCTCTTCTCTGCAATTTTTTCTCACAAATTTCTTGCAAATCATCAAAGAAAACTCCAATTTTTCCCATGGTAACTTTTATTCTCTCTTTTATTAAACCATAACTCTTTATTTTTCATTATATTTGAATCACTCTCACTTAATTTAAGTTTAATCTCTCTCAAAAATTAGGGTTCTAATTTTTTATAATTATCTTTATTATATATATTGTGTTAGTTAGTTAATTTATTGTTAGTTGATTATGATGCATATATGTGAGATTAGTTTAATTTATAATTAATTAATTAATTAATGGGTGATGTTGATGAGTTTAATATAATATCTAATAATTATATTTTTATATCTTTATCATATAAAAATAAAGATATAATTTTTTATAATGTCTAATAGTTATAAAAATAATATAATGTCTAATAATTAAATTTTTAATGTCTAATAATTAAATTTTTATATCTTTATTATTAAAAAATTAGGGTTCTAATTTTTTATAATTATCTTTATTATATACATTATGTTAGTAAAATAAATTTGTTGTTAGTTGATTATGATGCATATAAGTGAAATTAGTTTGTTTTGTAATTAATTAATTATGTGCATGCTTAAATTAATTAATTACTTAATGGATGATATTGATATTATTTTATTTAATAAAATTTAATTATAAATTTAATTTATTTTTATTTTTATTTTTATTTTTATATTTTAATTTTAATTTTAATTTATTTTTAAATTTATAAGAACAAAAAAATTATTAGAATGAAAATAATTTTACTATTATTCAGTTAAATTATTTTTATTATAATAATAATAATGTTTTATTTAAAAAAAGCAAAAGCCTTTAGCGTCGAATGTAATAAAATAATTATTTATTTCTTAATTTTATTTAACCTTTAGTGTTTGTTTCGACGCTAAAGATGAAATAATATTAAGACATAAATAATTATTTTAATACCTTTAGCGTCGAATGTTTCGACACTAAAGGTGAAATAATATTAAGAAATAAATAATTGTTTTATTACATTCGACGCTAAAGGCTTTTGGTTTTTTTTAAATATTATTATTATTATAATAAAATTAATTTTACCGAATAATAATAAAATTATTTCACCTTTAGTGTCGAAAAATTCGACGCTAAAGGTATTAAAATAATTTTTTATTTCTTAATATTATTTCACCTTTAGCTTCGAAACATTCGATGCTAAGGTAATAAAATAAACTTTCATTTTTTATTTTTTATATATCTCTAGTGTCGAAATTTTCGATGTTAAAGGTAAAAAATAGATAAGTTTTTTATTAATTAAAAAAGTATTTCGTGTCGAAATCATTTATCGCCAAAGACGTCATTTAGCATCGAAATTTTTTTTTTTGACGTTAAAAATCTCAATTTTAGCGTCGAAATTATTCTTTCGACGCTAATATTCTTTGTCGTCCACGTATTAGCGTTGAAAATTGGCGTCGAAAGTATTTGACGCTAATAACCTTTGGCGTCGAAAGTATTTGACGCTAATAACCTTTGGCGTCAAAATTGCTTCTTTTAGCGTCGATTTTTTTCGACCCTAAGGCCTTTGTTTTTTATAGTGATATTTGTGAATGCTTAAAATTACATTAAAAGTATTTTTTAAAAGTATCTAAAATCTCTTAATAATATGTTCAAATGTACTTGTTAATAGCACTCTCAAAAATGATCCTTAATTTATTAGTTCCCAAAATCATCTCTAATTAAATCATTGCTTTCAAAAATGTCATTACCCATCATGTTTTTGATAATGTTTCTCAATCTATGATGATACATTATGTACACTTAACCAAAACTTGGCGGTTGCAATAAAAGTTAGAGGCTTTTAATGGAGAGTTGAAGGATGTTGTATCAAACTTATACATGATTAAAAACATTCCCATCAATATATGCAACAGAGACTATAGATTAGTCAACCAAAGATGAAGCCAAACAAATTAAGGATTTAATGTCGTACGAAGTTGGGAGGAACCACACATAAAAGTTAAGTTAAAACTCAAGTATATGTCTTGATGTTAAGTTCACATGAAGCTCTCTCACTAACTCTCTTATTGCCTGTGAGCAAGCACGGGAGTAGTACTCAATAGGCCTGCTACTATTTCCCATGTGACCAATCCTCAATCCACCACCTAAATCTTACCAAGTCCATTCCCTTTATCTCTACAAAAAAACTCCATCAATTTTCTCTATATATAATACAAGTCAGTGCTCTTCTTTCATATCAGTTGTATATGAACATGAAAGACACTCTCACTTCTGCTGCCTTCCTGGTTTTTTCCATTCTTATAGGAGCTTCTTTAGCTGCTGCTTCATTCGGTTCATCTCTCTCTTACAGATTAATAATTCTTATGTTATTACTAATGGGGTTTTTATTTATGTTCAAATTTGTTTACTTGCTGAGTATTTTTTGTGTTGCAGATTGGCCATTATATGATTTTACAGCTTACACTGAGGTATTTTTTATTTTTGTGATATATAGTAAGTGCTTTCAACTCCGCTTCCTATTCTATGTTCTTTGGTAAGGAATATCTTTTATAGTCGGTGTCAAGTCTAGACAACGTAAGATGATTGTGTTAGGTTTTGTCAACGTAAAACTTATCAAATTGTTATAACATGGGTCATAAATAAAATTGTACTAATGCAAAGTCATTCCCATAAGAAACACTCTATATTAGCTTAGTGAGACAATGATTTCATATAAAGTATAATGACATCAAAAGATGTTTGTACCCGATCCCATCTATTGGGAAAAGACTTTTCTTTGATAAAAAAATAAGTACTTTCAACTTATGTTCACATTGTTTGATTGATAATGCACAAATGTTACTTGGCTGCAGTGCAAAGAGTCACCAGAGAAGCCACTTTACAATGGAGGAATGCTGGAAAATCTCAGCAGCATTGCCTACTCTGCGATTAGTTTAAGAAGCTTCTATACACCGGTTTTCACATTGCACGATCTCACACAGGGAACTATCTATTGCTTCTCTAGTAAGAATCATTTTTATTTGGAAAATTTCATGTACCATTACTTAAAATATATATAGCAATTTAAAGGGTAATGGTCTTGCACTAGTGGTAAGCTTTATGCAAATGTAACAAAATGAAGTTTCTTTACTGCTTAACAGTCTGGGTGAAGATTGAGGGGGCTAATTCAACACACATACGCGCAAGCCTAAAGACAGAAAACGCTGAGTACAATTGTATAGGGTCTGTTGTTGCCAAACAAGGATGCTGGTCATTTCTTAAAGGTGGATTTGTTCTTGATTCACCATCAAACTTATCTCTGCTATTCTTTCAGGTAATTTTGTTGTCGCGTTCCATATAACATTTTCTTTAGGCCATGATCATGAGCGCAGAATTGAGCAACGTAGATTGTTTGAAGTGCTGTACTTAATTTGCTTCCGGCGTTGATTGCTCAGAATTCAAATGACAGAGATATCAATATAGCAGTTGCTAGTGCTTCATTGCAGCCGTTTACTGATCAGCAATGGAGACTCAATCAGCAATATATAATTAACACTGTAATTACTGGAAACACATTGTTTATTACTCTGTTATATGAAAGACTTATTTATACAAGTACTGAGATGAATTCTCTTAAACACATACAGGAAAGGAAACGCACTGTGACAATCCATGCAACAGATGGAAAGGGAGATATATTACAGGGAGCATCAATCACAATAGAGCAAGTCTCAAAGGATTTTCCCATTGGATCTGCAATAGCAAGTACGATTCTCGGAAACATACCTTATCAGGTGCGTTGCGAAGTAAAATGCAGCAGTCTTCGAAATTGAAATTTACGTATGAATCTACATGTCATATAGTTCATTGTGAGGTAATTATAATGTGATTCTGTGACAGAATTGGTTTGTTAAGCGATTCAATGCAGCAGTATTCGAAAATGAACTCAAGTGGTATGCAACAGAACCTGAACAAGGCAAGATCAGCTACACTATACCAGATCAGATGATGCAATTTGTTAGAGCCAATCAAATTATTACTAGAGGCCACAATATATTCTGGGAAGATCCTAAATATACGCCAGCATGGGTTCGTAATCTCACAGGACCTGAATTACAACAAGCTGTCAACTCCCGGATAGAAAGCTTAATGAACAAATACAAAGAAGAATTCATACATTGGGATGTTAGCAATGAGATGCTTCACTTTGATTTCTACGAGCAACGACTAGGCCATGATGCAACCTTGCATTTCTACGAAACAGCACATCAATCAGACCCGTTAACAACTCTTTTCATGAATGAATTCAATGTTGTGGAGACTTGCAGCGATGAAAATTCAACAGTTGATCGGTACATTTCAAGACTAAGAGAAGTCAAACGAGGTGGGGTGACAATGGATGGCATAGGCCTCGAAAGTCACTTTACAACACCAAATCTCCCTCTAATGAGAGGCATCCTAGACAAACTGGCCACACTGAAACTCCCCATTTGGCTTACAGAAGTCGACATTAGCAGCACATTCGATAAGGAAACACAGGCAATTTATTTGGAGCAAGTATTGAGGGAAGGCTTCTCACATCCTTCTGTGAATGGGATAATGCTTTGGACTGCATTACATCCTAATGGGTGTTACCAAATGTGCCTGACTGATAATAACTTACAAAATCTGCCTGCTGGTGATGTTGTTGACAAGCTTTTGACGGAATGGCAAACTGGGGGAGTAACTGGTCACACAGATGACCATGGTTCGTTTAGCTTTTACGGCTTCTTAGGTGAATACACAATGAGTGTTAAGTATGGCAATAGAACTGCATATTCTAAATTTTCACTCTGTCAAGGTGATGAAACAAGACATGTTACCATTCGATTGTAAGCCATAGCAGATTATATTGCAGTTGCGGAATAGTTAATTTCGTGAGACTCTGCTGGGCAAACGGGTTGATTATTCGGGGCTTTCTGTCATTGTTGTAGGCCCCTCACTTTCATTAACTTTTTTTTTTTTTTGGAATCGTTGGAAATCCCGCCGCCAAACCACCTATTTCAGGTTTAAGCGGAGCAGGTAAAACCCCAGCTGTCCCAGGCTCTTACAAGAAATGCATTCCTTATATTCGAATCCAGGATCTCAAGGTGAAATCCTGTAACATCCCCGATCCGGGAGATGTTACCGGCAAGGAACAGGCCGTACCATTCCCCTGAGCCTCTAACTCTTCAACCATAAATAATTACTAATACTCTTTTCTCTATTAAAATAACATAAGTATGGGTCCGCAGCCCAAGCTTAACAACATAACATACAACTCAACATCTATAACTGAAAACTCAATAGCACACTTTTACAATGACTACCTCACCATCAAAGACTAATACATAACTTTTACTTGACTCTGACTGGACTCTTACTCCTTCTGACTTAAACTGGTGGACTCCATACCTTAGTGACTGCATCAGTATCCGTCTTCCTGAGCTCGTCCTCCGAGAAAACCTGCAAAACAAGGAAACTGGGAGTGGGGGGTTAGATCGTTGTACGATCTAAGTGAGTGGACGATAAAACTGAAATACCGATATAAAATCATTTGGTTCTAAAACCAAAGTTTCAGAAATAACTTATATGAAAACTCTTTTTCTGAAAACTTCGCCTGAAATATCTTTATAAAACTTATCTTTCTGAAATCTGCTTTCGAAAGTCTGGTTTCTGAAAACTATTCCTAAACTCTGTTTTCTGAAAATTATTTTCTGAAAACATGATATCTGAAAACCGATGTCTCTGAAAAACTTGATGTATGGGGGCGTTATGTATTGTCGTCCCCCCATACTCCTAACTAGAGTCAGAAGTGCAAATCCATGACTTTGGGGCGTTACGTATCACCGTCCCCCAAAACATGCCACTACTGTCCCTGAAACTGGTGGTCTTGGGGCGTTATGTATCGCTGTCCCCCAAGCCACTGAACTAGAACTGGGGGTGCAGATCAATGTTACCCTCCAAGCTTTGAAACTAGGATCTAGGGGTATCTGTCATCCCTAGTCCTGAACTAGGATCTGGGGGCGTTACGTATCGCCGTCCCCCCAGTCCTCTACATGTGCACATGTGATGTCCGTCAATTCCATCTCTAACACGCTAGAGTGGAACTCGGATGATTCATAATTGATTTGGGAATGATCTATGCCACGTGTCGCGATGCGCAGCGTCCAGAAGTGTGCAACCATTTTTCTCTTGCGTGTCGCGACACACAGCTCCTCTGCGTCGCGACACGAATCAGTTTTCTAGGCTTCTATTCTTCTTCTTCAAATCCAACTCACTCGAATGCCATTTTATCATTTCCATACTAAAAACCATAACACAAAACATCATCATACATCAACTTCACACATTTTAATTCAAGTTAACATCCTCAACACTCCATTATGTTGGACAATTATGACCCATAGCATCACTATTTGTACATAATATTATGTTGTTGTACAAATTAACTATGTGACAAAAGAAATTGCTCTTTTATCATTTGTAATTAGATTACCGGGATATATAAATTATAAAAGTCCATATGATTAGTTCTGAATTGATAAGATATGAGACAGTATCAATCCATGAAGGTTTAATCATTAAAACATCCCTAGTCGGAGTATTATTGAGATTGGACATCGATAATGCGGAATAGACTAGTATTGCACTTGTGCGTGTTATGGGAGCATAACGACATAATTCTCATCTATTTGGGTATTGGATACTCATGCAAGTGTAATAGGAGGTTGTGTTTACCAATGGTACGGAAACAGCTTCGCTCTGGATAGACCCCTCGAAATGCCATTGGTAGTATGACTATGTGTCTATGGAAGTCCGAATCAGGGTAGGTGTATTTGGTCTTAACCTGAGACTTGCACCGCTAATACTTGCGACAATCAATAAATTTTGGTTTTGGTCGTCCAGGGCTTTAACCGGTTCTGTGTACGCCTCTTCTGGGTATATTGAGAATCGTAGTGTATTGGGTGTGATGTCAAGATGGAAGTGTCACTTCAGTCATAGTGAAGATGATGGTCGCGTAGGATACGGAACTGATGCTCTTATATGCTGCAACTATCGGGATATTATGACTAGGTCATGTTTATCCGATTATAGAGACTAGTTACCAGAGATCCGACAAGTGCTTCGTACGGGGCAGACACAATTCCAGCCCCAAGCCTAGCACGTGACATCCGATACTGGATCGCAATACGCAATACTACGTATACTACGCCTGATATAGATTACATATTCCTTTAAGAATATTTCTGGAGAATTGGGTAGGCACGATGCTTTGCTAGAAGCCAACCATGTCTTGTAAATCGGTAAAAACGTAATACTAGGTACGTACGTGTTCGGATAGTCCGACGACCGGATTTACTGCCAACATATCCAGGGATCTCATGGGTCGCTTCCCGAAGATTCACCGATGACGTATGACTCGCACATAATTAATCTGAGATTAATTAGTAGAGAGAGAAAATTAATCTAGGATTAATTACGGAGATATTTTATCTGGGATAAAATACTATTTAAAGAGAGAGAACGATTAATTTGGAATTAATCGATAAATTAATATAGTCGATATATTAAACGAAATTGGATTTCGACGCGGAATTAAAATTAGATTTTAATTTGGGCAAACAAGTTAATTTAAAATTAATTCGCTAGCGACGTGAATAATAATTTTGCTAGGCATAATTTTTTAATTAAATTTGATTTAATTACGTCGCAACGGAAAATTCGTTAATTCAGAATTAGCGAACCTGAGTCTGGGAGTGTTTGCGGGCCCACCCGCATTTCGAATCAAGTGGGGCCCACAAGTCACATCACGCGTCACATCATTAGTCATTCTTGTGATGTAAGTCACATCAACTTTGGGTGATGTGATGTAAGTCACTTTTGAGTGATGTGAGTAGTTGAAGACTTTAAAGTCTTGTACCTTTTTGGAAAAGTGAGTTTTTTGGTATTTGTTTTTGGAAATCAAAAACAAAAACACAAATTACAACTTCTCATTCCTCTCTCCAAAAACCAATTCGGCCAAGGCCATTTTTCTCTCTAATTTTCCCTAAATGCCGAGAGCAACAAGGTGAAGAATAAGGGAATTTTGTTGCAATTTTCTCCAATGCTAGCACATAAAGGGTCATTCAAAGGTGATAGGGAAACAAACCATTGAGCATGGAATCCATTCACAAAGCTTGGAGCTTGAAGATCATCCATGGAGGGCTTGACCGAACACAAGGAGCACAAAACTTGGGCATTGCCGAGAGCTTCAAGGAAGGAGCAAGGAAAATTTTTGTGTTCTTCGCATCACAAATCCCTTCATTGAAAGTATGATTCCGCCATACTTCTTTATTGTATTCACATTATTTTCATTGCTTGAATGATCTTGGGTCTATAGTAGAAACCCAACAATGGTATCAAGAGCATTGATTAATCATGAAATTGATTTAGGGTAAAATTTGGGTAAAATTGTTTTGAGCATGATTTGATGAAATTGTTTTATTAAGTATGCTTGAATGATGATAACATAGTGTTATGCATGATCAATTTGATGGAAATTGGATTGGATTGGATTTTCCCCAAAATTTAGGCTTGGCCGAAAGTTTAGTGTCCTAAATGTCATGGTGATTTTTGTTTTTTGAATCATTAGATGAGTTTGAAAGACTTGAGAATTGTTGATTTAGAATTTAATTGGATTGAAATCGAAATTGGACAAAAACCCTAAAATGTCGTGACTAATAAGCATGAGATGAATTGATTTTTTGATTCAATAATATTTGACATGTGTTGATGATGATTAGCATGATTAATTAAGTAAATTGGTATTTTGGAAATGTTAATTTGACTAATTAATTATGGCTATACACTTTAGTTAATTAAATTGTGAAATTTGGAATTTTGTAATTTAATTAGTTGGGCTAAATTTGGAATTGGGCTTTTAAAGTTGTATTTGAGCTTAATGGGCTTGGTTGGGCCAAATTTGGTTTAGGTTAATTGGTCGGATCCAATTGGGCCCAAAATCATATCCATAAAGTCCAAATATAATATAATAGACCTTTAAAATTTTAATTGGGCCTAATGGGCCTAAATTGATTTTAGGCAAAATGGTGATTCCTTATTGGGCTTTGGTTGCCAAAGTCCATGCATTATAAATTAATTGAAAGCTCATTGGACTTTAATTAAATTGACATTGGATGTTAATTGGGCTTTGAGACCCGTAATTATTAGATTTAGAATCTAAGTCGCAAAGGCTCATTAATAAAGTGTAATTATTTAATTTGGAATTGAATAAAGAAATAGTATTGAATACAAATTAAATTGGATTTAATATTATAGTTTGATATAATTCAAGAATTCGTACTTTGAGTACTTATTCTTAAAACGAGTTTGACTCGCGCAAATCAAATCGTTGTTTGAACATCTGATGGTCATTAATTTCAGATTAATTAATTGGATTAGATTGATTGATAACATGCTTTGTGTGAATACATGGTTGTGATGTATGAATAATGTATATCAGATGGATATTAGATGGGTGAGGGCAATTTTGGAAATTGTTGTAATAAATTTAGAATTTATTAAATTGGACCTGCATGTCCAGCCTATTACCTCTTGACTCTTTGTATTTCTATTCTCACCTATTCCCCTCAATGTAAATGAGGTTTCTTTAGAGGTGTTATGTAATTGGGTATAAGTAAGATTTGTGCTAGCGGGAGAGAGGAAAGTGAGAGATTTGTTCTAGGAACAAAGTGTGTTAAATATCCATCCGCATATCATTATTAATTTATTTACGCGCCTTATTATGTTTTTAGAATGCATGTTTAAGGGTGTATGATGAGACCTTAACAAAGATAATTAATTGGTTGCCAATTACGCGAAAATCCCTCAACATATATTAAGCGTTTTTCCTTCCATTGAATGATTCATTCTCAAGATCCAAGATTGGCATTGGTTTGTTGGCCAAAGTCAAGGCCTTTGTCCATTGCAGATGTGTTTGAATCATGAAGGCTTTGTTCCATATTGCATGTCTTGTCCAAGTTGTGATTTGTTGGCCAAAGTCAAGATCACTTCTTGTCCATCGACATCGATTACGAAGCTTTCCAAAGTCAATGGGTCTCGCTTAACTGAGATCATTAAGTTTGTTGTGCCAAAGCCAATGCTTAATTGATTCAGAGGAAAAAGGTTAGGGAATATATTGGATATATTGGCATATATAAGATATATGTTTCGGACTTGGATGTCCACCTACTGGATCTAGGAATTGGATGAGATCCAATTGATCTTAGAGATCTACCTAGTTAAATATCATACAGCTTGTTGGCCAAAGTCAAGGTTGTGTGTTATTTAACGGGATCCTAGCCCACTAGGAAATAAGGTTTCCCGAGTACTTAACAGAGGGTTAGAGGCTCGCCGAAAAATAATCGGAGGCAAGTATTAAATTTGTAATTTCGTTTAGATACTTGCCAATACGCGCTCATATCATTTTCGTTAATATTTAATCATTGTTTTAATTAAACAGTTGGACTGTATTCAAACTACTTCAAATTTATAGTTGATTATATAATTGGATTATAGTAATCAATATATTTGAATTTAACCAATCAAATTATAGTTGATTATATAGTTAGACTATAGTAATCATTATAATCAATAGTACCTGAAATCGTTGATTGGATAGTTGGACTATAGCAATCAAGATAACTGAAAGATTAGCGTTTAAAACATAAACCTGGGTTAAAAATGTCATTAAACGGCTTTAATTTTCAGATTGGGAATAAAACTTCAGGATAGTCCTGGAAACTGAGAAGTTATTCTATTTGATAGAACAACCAATTGGGCCTAAGCCCGAAGTTGAGCAAATAGTAGAACATGATCTTTAGAAGATTCATGTGATGATAACTTTAGTGCTCAATCTGTTATGCTTACCGCAATGACACTTTAATTTCGTCATTAAAATTAAAGATTAGATCTTTGTAACATGATGATGAAATTAAAGATCTTCATATATCTATTGTTAGATCTTAGAAGTACTAATTGCAAAAGAAGCTATTTCGCTCGTGTATGTCAGAGGGTACATCTGTCGAGCACTAAGTGTCGCAGATGATTGCTGACATCGATCAGCTAGGATAGCTGGGCATTACCTACGTGGCCGAGACTACCAAAGATTTGATCTTATAGTCTCTACCCGAAAACTGGGGCAGGTTCATTTTGAACCGAGAGTAAACTCTTGGAGAGTTGATGGCTATGCTCTAGGAGGCAGAGCTAGAGCTTCTAAAAATGGCAAAAGCAAAATCATCATAGTCTTCTGGGAAGATAAATGACATATCACAAGATGTCTGTCTAAACTGTGGCAAACAGGGTCACTGGAAGCGTGACTGCCGTATGGACAAGGCAGACATGAAGGAAGTGAAGAGGGGCAATGCTCCGGCTTCAAGTATGTTTGTCATAAACATGTTCACTATTAGTTTCAAAATTGGATTTTTGATACTAGATGTGGTACAAAAGATATGTACTGATGTGCGGAATCTGCTGATTAGCAGGAGACTGACTTCAGTTGAGATTGATCTGCGAGTCGGAAACGGGACGAGAGTCGCTGTTTTAACCATATAATCCTAAGTTTAGGAACTACCTTTTGGCATGTACCTAAATTAGGAGACTGTTAAAATGTACCTAGTTTGACTAGAAATATTATCTCTATATCAGAGTATAACTCGTTGCGGGTATACCTTTATATTATAGAACACTAAAGTGTTTCATTTTATAAAGATGATATTGAGATAAACACATTAGATGTAAATAACAGTATTTATATTTTTAATATAAATGAATCTCAAACCTATAACATGACAAACAAATAGTTCAAGCTGATTTGATCAGATGAGACTTATTTGTGGCATTGTTGTCTGGGACACATTAAACAAGACTCGTATATCCACACTTTCGAAGAGTGGGTACTAGGACGGATTTGATTCAAATAAAATAATGTCTACGAATCTAGTTTATTGGTCAAAGTGCCTAAAACACTTTTTACTTGGTAAAAGTGAAATTGCCACCGATCTGTTAGCCCTCGTTCATAGTGACGTAAGTGGGCCCATATATAGCTAGGCTAGAGGTGGATATGAACGCTTCGTAACGTTTACGGATGTGGCATCGCGTTATGGTTATGTGTTTCTTGTGAAACATAAATCGGAAACTTTTGATAAATTCAAAGAGTTTCGACATGAAGTAGACAGACATATCGGCTAAAGTATTAAACCGTCACAGTTAGACCATAGTGGAAAATACTTAAGCAATAAGTTTCTCAATTACATGAAAGAGTATAGTATTCTTTCACAGTGGACTCCTCCCGGAACACCTCAATTGAGCGGTGTGTCCGAACAGAGAAACTGAATTTTGTTGGACATGATAAGGTTAATCATGAGTCGCTCTGAGCTACCATTTTCCTTCTAGAGATAAGCATTAACCAGTGCAATACTTATTTTGAATAAGATTCCATAAAAATCTGTTAGACAGACTTCATATTAGATATGAACAGGAAAGAAACTGGGTTTTCTCATTCCTGGAGATTTGGAAATGCTAGGCATATGTTTGGATGATACCAAACTAAAACCCAAATCGGATAAGTGTCTAATTTTAATGAGTATGTGCCAAATCAGATTGTGAGATCCTTGGTTCGAGCAACCACCAATGGCCAATATGCTATTCAATAATCCTAAAGCTTTGAGGAATTACGGTGAGAGTTGATACATACTCATTAAAATTTTGGCCAATATGCTATTCAATAATCCGAAATTTTCGGGTTGGGCAACGGGTTTGATTCCCTTGACCTGACCCGACCCGACCCTATATAAATTTTATTATTTTTTTTAAATTTTATTATTTTTCTAAAATATTTATTATTATTTTTAAAGTTTTTACTATTATTTCATTGTAATCATTAGAATGTAGAGTTTTATCCAGCTTTTAGGACTTGTTGGCGTTTTTGTATCAAAATATTGGTGAGGATTCGGTTCGACAAACTTTGCCCCTGCTTGCGATCATGAGAGTGGTCTGACATTGGGGATCGTCCATTTATGGAGGATACTTATGTATGCATTAGTGACTTTGCTAAGAAGTTTGGTAATAAATTACTGGCTGATGAAGCTATTTCATTCTATGGGGTAAGTTCTTATCCAATTACACTATTTGTTTGCTGAGTTGGATTGTAATTCATTTGTTCCAACTCTTCAGAAAAAAATTCACTTTTATAAATATATGTTGCTCCACTCATTTGTTGAAATTCTATTATGTTGTGACATAAAATAACTAATATTTATATTTCAAAATAATGAATTCAAAAAAAAAAAATTAAATGACCCCAACCCGACCCGAACCCGATCGGTTCCATTTCCCCACGACCCGACCCGCGACCCGACTTTCCATTGACCAGACCCGAACGGGTCTAACAAAATTTTAAAAAACCCGACCCGACCCGTTAACACCCCTACCTCAGATAGAAAAGTGAATACGATTTCAAAACTTTTGTGGAAAATGACACTTACGTTGGAAAAATGATAATATCCCCAAAATTTTTTTTCTAATATCTACTCTTAAAAGTCCAAAATTTTTAACATTTACTAGTAGAGGTAAAATAAAATTTTTTTTTTTAATCCTAAAAACTCTACTCTAAATACAGCTAAACAATATCAAGAATTTTGAAATAAACTTTTGAGATAAAATCTATGTTGACTTTACTAAAAATCATATCAAACATGTACTAATACTAAAAAAAATTTGGTCCACCGTGACTAAATACACCCAATTAATTCTAAATGCACCATCTTGAAATGGTACCTTATTTAGAAAATAGGTGTAATCAGAATACTAAAAGAGTGCTTTCAGCATAACTGGTTTTTAGTAGTTTAAAACATAGCTCATTAAACTCTTGCTCGAGGCTTGAAGAGTAATTGCCGAAATCCAAAGTTTTTGCATTTCTCATAAAAATGACGTGAAAATTTTTAAAAAATAGATTTTAACGAGTGCCCTTAGGACACTTGTTAGCATGACCCTAAAATGAAACTACAAGTAATAGATGATTAAAAAAACACTACTCAATATAAATGAATAGATGATTAGTAGACATTACTTGTTAAAATAAATGTGAATATTTATTAATTATTACACATTTTTGAAATTAAGCCGAAACAATATAATTACAAATACGCCTTTAAAAGTAGGTGTATATAGGTTATGACTCAATCCACTAAACCTTAAATAGTATAGGTTGAAAATTTTTCCAACCCAATCCTAGGTCGGATTGTGCTACTTGAATTTGTTTTTTTTTTTTTTTTTAATTCAATAATAAGATTAAAAAATATTTTGTTGATGGTGTTTTTAGGCACTATGGTATTTAAGACAGCACGACAGGGGCAAAAGGGTAACTCCCTTCTTGATCGAGATCATTAATACCGACCCGACCACATGAGTTAGGAGCCGAGCACTTATGATCTGTAACCCGACCACATAAGATCGGATGACCGGGCATTATAAGATTACAACAGCATTCTCAGCTCAAAGGACTATTATGACCGACCACATGAAGACCGACCTCATGAAGACCGACCATATAGCGAGGCGTGCTCCAGAAGATAACACCCTATCATTGTGGATAAGATGACAAGTTATCCTATTTTCATGAGGAAAACAGGTGAGTTAATATCCTAATAGGATAAATGAAGTAAATGTAGTTTTGATTAGGAATCCTTATGGGAAAAGGGAACAGTTTTGACTAGGAATCCTTATGGGAAAAAGAATAGTTTCAACTAGGAAATTCTTGTACAAATAGGAATATGATTTCTACACTATATAAATAGGAGGGTAGAGCCTAGGTAAAAAGGTAACAAGTTGAGGAAGTAAAAAGTTGAGAGGAAGTTGAAAGTTAAAAGTGGAGATCAGATCATTATTGTGAGACTTGTAAACAAAAGAGAGAGCTGAGAAGCGTGTTTGAGTAATAAAAGTACCATCTTGTTTGTGTCCGTGGACGTAGGTCGGATCCAAATCCACCGAACCACGTTAAATCTCCTTGTTGATTGGTGTTTATCTGTTTTTTGCTAAGTTTGCCTTTGGTCCCCCATAACCAAACAAATTCACTATTGAGGGAGGATTTCTTCGGGAGTGATATTCCAATATTACCCTGAGACTAAAATCCACCGTCAACAGTTGGCGCCGTCTGTGGGGAACTGGACAAAAAGCAACTCGTGTAGTAAGACAATGGCGGAAGACGGAAACCACCAGTCATCAGGAAACTCAGCCACAGATTGGATGGAGAAGATCGAGGAGAACCTAAGGAAAGAAAGGAAGGAAAATCAAACCCTGCTAAAAACCATAGTAGACCGGTTGGAAAGGATAGAAGGAGCACACAATGAAAAATTCGAAGCGGGGACTAGCCGACAAAGGAACGACATAGCAGAAGGAAAAAGAATTATCGATATAAGTGAGGACGACAGACCCCGGAAGAAGGATCCTTACAGGGTAAGATCCGTAGTGGTTCAGGGAGATTCCCGGACCGAGGACACATGGGAGGAAGAGAGTGACAAATCATCACCAGACCCCTCCTATGATAGCCTTCGCAACACCCGGCGAAAGGAGAAAGAGAACGACGAAGAAGTACAAGAAGATACCAGCCACGAGAAGCACCACCCCCGGAATAACAGAAAGAAAGGAGACCGCAGGAGACGGAGTAGCACCAAAGATAGCAACATGAAATCTTGGTTACGGGAGGAGCTGATCAAATGGGGAGTACATCCCAGTGCAAACAAAGGGGATGTCCAGGACGGCAAAGATGAATCTCCTCTCGCGGAGAAAATAAGGTCGGTAAGATTCCCAAAGCGATTCAGCATGCCGACCATGGCACCCTACAAAGGCCACTCTGACCCGAAATCACACATCGAAAGCTTTGTCTTGTTGATGGAAGTCCAGGGAGTAGTAGGAGATGCCGTCTGCAAAGTGTTCCCCCTAACTTTAAGTGGACCCGCCATCCTATGGTACAGAAGCCTGGCTCCGGGGAGCATCAGAGACTTCACACAACTTAAGAAGTCGTTCATTCGACACTTCAAAGGGGCTTGCGTCCCCAAAAAGACGATTGGAGAATTAAGACTTATGAAGCAAGGAGACGATGAACCCCTGAAGATATTTATTGAAAGATACCATAATATGGTACTCGAAGTCGGAGGGTATGAATCCCCCGAGGCCCTGGAAAGCCTGAAGGGAGCCTTGAAAGTCGGAAGGCTATGGACCCATCTAAGGATCCAAGACACCCCGGACTACGCCACCGCTCTGGAGGTGGCCCGAAAATTCGTTTCATTGGAGAACGAAGAGAAAGTATCCCGAAAAGGGAACACTATCAGAGAAAGAACCGCAAGGAGGGTGCTCCCCGCCGAACAGAAAGAGAATCCAGAAGACCACTCCCGAAGTACAAAGAATTCAAGCCACTGCACCGGGACAATCAAGAGAGAAGGGCGCCAACCCAAGTAAACCATGTGGTCGGGGAAGATGCATACATTCCCCTAAAGAAACCACTGGGACAAATTATCATGGAGATCCAGGGGAAAGGCCTCTTAGTAGAACCCGACCAACGAAGGTTTCCCCCGGACAAGAGGAACCAAAAGGCTTATTGCGTACACCACAACTCCAGAGGACATGCAACTGACGGATGTAAAGATCTACGAGAGCAGATGGAAGACCTAGCACGAAACGGATATCTGAACAAATACATTGACCACGAAGTTATGACGACCAGACAAAGAGCATGTGGCCGCCAAATCAACTGAGAAAATGGCAGTTTGTCCACGAAACATGAATAAAAACTTTCTCTTTTCAAAAAGGTTCTCATCCACTTTCGTAAAACATAAATAGAAAGACTTACTCAAAAAACGGGGACAAACTTAGCGCCTAATACAAAAAGAAACGACCAAAGCACTAAGACTTGATCGGCTCGGGGCTGGACTTTGTTCCGCCGAGGCCATTCAGTTATTCGGCTCGGGGTTGGGTTACGTCCCACCGAGTCACGCATATTGGTATGGGGACGGGACATTCCCCCAGAGCCAAATACCTCTTTCAGCTCGGGGCTGGATTTCGTTCCGCCGAAGCTACTTGGTTATTCAGCTCGGGGTCGGGTTATATCCCACCGAGTCAGCCCTTCGGACTGGGGACGTAACATTCCCCCAGGTCCAAGTGCCTTCTTCAGCTCGGGGTCGGGTACATCCCACCGAGTCAGCTCTTCGGAGGGGACGTAACATCCCCCAGATCCAAGTGCCTTCTTCAGCTCGGGGTCGGGTACATCCCACCGAGTCAGCTCTTCGAACTGGGGACGTAACATTCCCCCAGGTCCAAGTGCCTTCTTCAGCTCGGGGTCGGGTACATCCCACCGAGTCAGCTCTTCGGACCGGGGACGTAACATTCCCCCAGGTCCAGGTGCCTTCTTCAGCTCGGGGTCGGGTTACGTCCCACCGAGTCAGCCCTTCGGACTGGGGACGTAACATTCCCCCAGGTCTAAGTGCCTTCTTCAGCTCGGGGTCGGGTACATCCCACCGAGTCAGCTCTTCGAACTGGGGACGTAACATTCCCCCAGGTCCAAATGCCTTTTTCAGCTCGGGGTCGGGTTACGTCCCACCGGGTCATGCTCATCGGACTGGGGACATGACATTCCCCCAGGACCAAATATCTCTTTAGCTCGGGGTCCTCAGGGACATACTCGATGCATAGGATCCGTGGGAAGCATAGCACGGGGAGAGATGATACCCCTGTGGCGATTGCTTGCTCCAGTGTTACCGAACATAAGGAGGAATATGCCCTTAATGTATCGAGCACTCTTTGATCCTCATTTACCCGATGTAATGGATCCGTGGGAAAGCATAGCACGGAGAGTGACAAGGCCCCCGTGACGATTGCTAGCTCCAGTGATACCGGACCTAAAGAGGGATATGCCCTTAGCGCCCCGGACACTCTTTGATCCATTCATCACTTGGATCCGTGAGAGGCATATCACGGGGATGCGTTGAGCCCTTGTGGCGTGTGCCTACTCCAGCGTGGTAAGGAGGAGCCCTCACGAAACACACAGGCTCCCCAGTGGACCGACGTGTAGAGGATGTGCCCTTACCAATCAAACGCTCTTTTTTGATCCAAATCTTGGTTCGCCGGGACACTGAATTGAAAGATTCAGAATTGTGTTTTGGAGGCCTCGGGCAGGACGCTGTTGTGAGGCATCCGTACTGTTGTTTACATTTGTAAAAAGTTTTCTTTTGGGACAAGTGCCGAGTCACCCCCACCTTTTTTGGTCTTATTTTTCAAATTTTTGATTTTGTTTTTCACTGATCTGGCAAGGGGACGCCCGTGTCAGATTCGGTAGGGCTTCACAAGGTTGATTCAATTCCCTTCTGAGCAAGTCCCAAAGATTACCTGGCTCGGGGCTGGATTCGTTCCGCCGAGGCCACTTGGATTACCTGGCTCGGGGCTGGATTCGTTCCGCCCAGGACACTTGGATTACCTGGCTCGGGGCTGGATTCGTTCCGCCAAGGCCACTTGGATTATTCGGCTCGGGGCTGGATTCGTTCCGCCGAGGCCACGTTTATTTCGGCTCGGGGCTGGATTCGTTCCGCCGAGGTCACTTGGTTTCTCTCAGCTCGGGGTCGGGTTACGTCCCACCGAGTCCATCTTTTTGGTCTGGGGACGTAACATTCCCCCAGGGCCAAGTGTTCATCTCAGCTCGGGGTCGGGTCGTGTCCCACCGAGTCCGTCCTTTTGGTCTGGGGACGTAACATCCCCTCAGGGCCAAGTGTTCATCTCAGCTCGGGGTCGGGTCATGTCCCACCGAGTCCGTCCTTTTGGTCTAGGGACGTAACATTCCCCCAGGGCCAAGTGTTCATTTCAGCTCGGGGTCGGGTCATGTCCCACCGAGTCCGTCCTTTTGGTCTGGGGACGTAACATTCCCTCAGGGCCAAGTGTTCATCTCAGCTCGGGGTCGGGTCATGTCCCACCGAGTCCGTCCTTTTGGTCTGGGGACGTAACATCCCCTCAGGGCCAAGTGTTCATCTCAGCTCGGGGTCGGGTCATGTCCCACCGAGTCCGTCCTTTTGGTCTAGGGACGTAACATTCCCCCAGGGCCAAGTGTTCATTCAGCTCGGGGCCGGGTCATGTCCCACCGAGTCCGTCCTTTTGGTCTGGGGACGTAACATTCCCTCAGGGCCAAGTGTTCATCTCAGCTCGGGGTCGGGTCATGTCCCACCGAGTCCGTCCTTTTGGTCTGGGGACGTAACATTCCCCCCGGAACCAAGTGTTCATTTCAGCTCGGGGTCGGGTTACGTCCCACCGAGTCGGTCGTCGTCAGCATAAGGGCAAAGCATTGTCTCCACGGGTAGATATCGGGATCCTCGTTGACTGAGCACATAAAGGTGGCAGGAATGACCAGATTTGCAGCCAATGCGTTTTTCTCTGTAATTTCTGGAGCGACCACCAGCAAGGCGATCAGCACACCATCTTTTTATAGTTCCCGGCACCAACTTGTATACTCGTTGGAACCGAGAACTAGGGGACAGATGTTGATGGTGTTTTTAGGCACTATGGTATTTAAGACAGCACGACAGGGGCAAAAGGGTAACTCCCTTCTTGATCGAGATCATTAATACCGACTCGACCACATGAGTTAGGAGCCGAGCACTTATGATCTGTAACCCGACCACATAAGATCGGATGACCGGGCATTATAAGATTTACAACAGCATTCTCAGCTCAAAGGACTATTATGACCGACCATATGAAGACCGACCTCATGAAGACCGACCATATAGCGAGGCGTGCTCCAGAAGATAACACCCTATCATTGTGGATAAGATGACAAGTTATCCTATTTTCATGAGGAAAACGGGTGAGTTAATATCCTAATAGGATAAATGAAGTAAAGGTAGTTTTGATTAGGAATCCTTATGGGAAAAGGGAACAGTTTTGACTAGGAATCCTTATGGGAAAAAGAATAGTTTCAACTAGGAAATTCTTGTACAAATAGGAATATGATTTCTACACTATTATAAATAGGAGGGTAGAGCCTAGGTAAAAAGGTAACAAGTTGAGGAAGTAAAAAGTTGAGAGGAAGTTGAAAGTTAAAAGTGGAGATCAAGATCATTATTGTGAGACTTGTAAACAAAAGAGAGAGCTGAGAAGCGTGTTTGAGTAATAAAAGTACCATCTTGTTTGTGTCCGTGGACGTAGGTCGGATCCAAATCCACCGAACCACGTTAAATCTCCTTGTTGATTGGGTGTCTGTTGTTTATCTTTTTTGCTAAGTTTGCCTTTGGTCCCCCATAACCAAACAAATTCACTATTGAGGGAGGATTTCTTCGGGAGTGATATTCCAATATTACCCTGAGACTAAAATCCACCGTCAACATATTTAAAAATAAACTATAAAATAAAATAAATGAGGTTTGCATGTTGAAATTTTTCAATTTACATCAACCCATAATCTGTACGGGTTGACCCAACTCACCCAAAACTGCTTCAGGGGTCAGGTTGGGTAAGCACAACTCTATTTAAAATTTCAAAGTCATGAAGAAGGTTCGAAAAAAGACCTTAAAATTATTTCCCTTTATTTTGCAAGAGTAGAGATTTGAGCCATTAGTAGAGGTTAAGAAATCTCTTGTGGAAAACAAGGCATTCACATTCTCTTTTCAAATGCATGTTTTCTTATTGTAGATTTGGAGCATTAGGTGGGTACTGCCCTCGCTTTGCCAAAATCAAAATCAACTCCTATTATCTAAAGCAAATGTGTCCAATATTTGGATAACTTTTAACTTGCATTATTAATCTTTTCAATAATAAAGAGAGATTGAATCAAATTCCTTTTGCTTTAGTCCCCACAAAACCTTGGAAGGAACTAGAAAAATAAACTTAAGAATAAGCAAAAAAGAGTAGCCAATTCAAAAACAAAAACAAAAAAACTAACTACATCACTTTCTTGAATGATTCATGACCAATTCTTAATAGACTTCAATTTTCTATTGGTCGGGGAAAAGACGTTGCATTTGAACTAATGACGACACTCACACACACTGAGAAAAACACTTCAAAATTGAGGATGAAGTTGCATTTGAAGTAATGGGTTGTGAAATTTAGTGTAAAATTTTGCACTAAATTTGAAGGTACAAATTCAAAACCTCCTCCTCTCCTCATGGATATGAAAAGATAATCATAACATTGAACTAGAACCAAACCAATTTGTATGGATATTGTATTGATATAAAAAGGGTGAGTCAACAAATTATAGCACCAATATCATCACATGTTGCATAATCCTCTCTACTACCTCCATATAAAAAAAAACCCCATCACAAAACTGATATTAATTTTGATTTTTGGAAACATAAAAAGCATAAAACAATTCATCAAAGTAAAATTCCATATCCAAATTCAAACCCACATAACATAAAGATGATGACTAATTAAACAAAGAAACAAACTCCTCTTATCACATGAGTCACCAAGAAAACATAATTCCAAAAAACAAAAACACACCCCTAAAAAATGTCTCTGAAAAAGACATTTTTTTTTTCAATGATAAATCCCCAACTCAATTGCTAGGGTTTGGACAGTCCCTTGCAAAGTGACCTGATTCACCACAGCTGTAACACCCGCTGCCTCCGCCACCACCGGACCTCCCTCCGCCGCCGCCTCCGTAGCCACCACCTCTACTGCCGTAGCTCCCTCCACCGCCTCCGTATCCGCCGCCGCCGCCACCCTGGCTACACTCCCTAGCAATATGCCCAGATTCCCCGCAGTTATAACACCCGCCGCCACTACCGCCATACCCACCTCCATAGCCACCGCCTCCACCATAGCCTCCGCCGCTACCATAGCCTCCGCCGCCACCTCTTCCTCTTCCCCCGCCACTGCTACCATACCCGGCTCCGCCGCGACTGCCGCCGCCTCTCCCGCCCCCGCCTCCACGGGTGATACCCTGAACTGGGTTTCCATTAGGACCGGTGACATCGGCGGCCTTGGAGCGGGAACCGTCAGATTCTATAACAAACTCGACCTCTTCGTCTTCTCCGAGGCTGCGGAAGCCATCGGAACGGATCGACGACTGGTGGACGAACACGTCCTCGCCACCATCATCCGGGGTGATGAAGCCGAACCCCTTTTGGTCGCTGAACCACTTGACCTTGCCTGTGACTCGTTCTGAACTCATGTTGATGGTGGAAGGAAAAAAACCCTAGCCGTAGAGAAGAATACGAAGAGAGGCTTTGTGAGGGGACTTTGTGGGCAGTAGTTTATAAAGCTAGGTAAATACAGTGTGCTTGGCAAGTGAGGGGTAATTGTGTAATTGTCAAAGCAAAAACCACTCATACCCTTGAAGTTTTTGGTTTTTTTTACATCTTTGACTTTAGTCTTTTCATAATACACTCACACCACATTCTCAATTAGACAGGGCAGAAAATCCTAAATCTCGATCAGAATTTGGCACTTGTATTATTTGATAGGGATTGGTGATGATTTTTTAATATTGAATAATAAGTTGTGTCGAGATTTGGATGATTTTTGGGTGATCAATCTCAATTTTTTATCAAAAAAATCTCAAATTTCGATCAAGATTCAGAAAGAATTTTCGTCCGAAATATATAATCACGACGAAATTGAAATTGATAAATCTCAAATCATCCCAACCAACTGCCATTTCTATCGATAACAGATCTTTAACAAATGAAACAGGTTGAAAAAATAAATTTTCTATATGAATGATTTTATTGACAAATTTTTTTACATAAAACAATGGTATAGTCATAATATTGATTTAGTGAGAGTAAAATTTGATTTTCACAAAAATATTAGATATTTTTCATTTTAATAAAGAAAATTAAACATTGTCCGATCAAATAAATCAGATTTTTCATTAATTTATAAAATAAATTTTAAAAAAAGATTGAGCGGGGTGACTATCTCCCATTGATCTTTATGTGGATCTGTCACTTAGTAAAAAAATTATAACTAATATTATAAAAATGTAATTAATAAGAGAAGATGATATAAGAAAAGATAGCATCAAATTTCTAAAATTTGCGTTAATTCAATTTCCTAAAATTTGCCTTGATGAATAATTTTGAAAATTGACATTTGTACTGTCTTCAATTAATGAATTTCATATATTTGAATAGATATAAAGACATTAATATTGTCACATCTCGTAAAATCTAGGACGCGGTCGACAGGAGATGGCGTTACCATCTCTTTGATCTTCATGATTTAAACATACACTACATGACTACTTGTGACTTATGTACGCCTAACATGACGTGAACTATATCATGGTTTATAACTTTATATTTATCCTATACATACATGCATCATCTCATAAATTGAATAACTGCTCAAAACATGCTCATACATGACGTGACATGATTCGTAGCTAAAATGATTACCTTGAATACATGAATGTCGTGAAATTGAATATAGGAGAGATATATATTAACATGTTTATATAATCATGTCTGACACATGCATGATATAACATGAACTACTTTCGACTTGTATTATACTATACATACACGTCTAACCTCATAACTTCTAAAAACATGCATGACTGAAACATAATAACACATGAACTAACTTGATACATGCAACATGCTGAATACAATATGAATTACATATCTTGTTAACATACGACCACACAGCCTACCTTGATACCACACTCAACTAGCGGGACCTGACACTGCTAACCTAATGACTGACCCTTATGACTACAGTTGTTTGTCCATCATCTCAAAAGCCCGCCCTCTGAATACATGAAATGCCTATAAAATTGAAAATAAAAATAGTAATTCGTACGAACGACTTAGTGAGTTAACACCAAATAATGAAACGTAAGGTAAATTAAGTAAAATTTTATAAACAAAACTGAGTTTACGATAAACCTGAATCTTGAGACATATGTAATTCATATTCAAATATAAGTTGAATCATAAACTGAGAACCTGTATATATTTTTTCGAAATATGAAACGTGATCACAGCATAAAACTAAAAACATGTCATGACCTAGAAGCCCCGACCTGTCCTGTAAACATCAACTATAGCCTTGACTTGAAAACTGAAAGACGTCAACCAAAAACAACGTCAAATGGAGACTTGACATGACTGAAAACTACATAACGTCAATTGAAAGCCAAAAGACGTCAATAAACTATAATAATGAAAACGTGACAACCAACTGTAAAACGTAAATAAGAGCTGAAAACTGAATTATGTACCAAAGACGTAAACATGAGTTGGAATTGTAAACATGAGCTAAAATATGTAAACATGCTTGCAAACTAATTTTTCATGAAAAGTTTCACCAGTATCGTAACATGGGGGCATGAAATCTAATTAGCGGGACCTAAGGGAACATGAACATGAATAAGCCTATGTGAGTGATCAATGCCCCATGAGGCATCGTGAGCGAACCCGGGAAGATAAACATAAGGAGACGGTACCCAACTAGTGATTTGAAAATATTTTATTACTTGTTCTTGTAAATCATCTTGTGAAAAGCTTATATGAAAATCATGGAAAACATAAATTGAAAATATAACATATGAAAAGACGTTTAAACGTCAAGTGAAACATGTAATCATTACAAATGAGCTGAGAAAATAAACTTTAAACTTGTAACATGAAAACGTAAAGTGAAAATATGTAAAATGTTATACTTCACCAAGATGTTAGTACTGTAATCGGTAAAACAATTTCAGTGTCTAATTGAATGTAAAATTGATTTTGAGTGTTAGTATACTTGGAGCAAGGTCTCGATCAACACACACAGAGACCTTACATGAATAAAATACACTGCATACATGAACCGTATGACCATGTTTGTCATGGAAAAAAAAGTTTGGGTGTGACAAATATTTTATAATTATTGATGGTGATTTTTGGGCACCAGGATCCCAGCAAGTAAGAATGGTATAAAAGAAATTTCTATGTTCGAGGTTCTGATGGGCCGAAGCTCGGGGAGAATGAGCGTCACGCCTAACGATAGGGTCGGGTTGGTTCATACACATCATCCGACCCGAGGAGTGAGAATGTTCATGGCAGCTCAGATAATTGATTTCTTGGCACTATCCCGACCTA
>SKCR01024190.1:0-32611 GCA_019454045.1 Zanthoxylum bungeanum
GCATGTGTTGACTGTCGAATGGCCATCCATGAGGAGCAGGAAAATGTACATATTAGTAAAGAAATATTAAACTTACAATCTTAAGGTCGCTTAAATTTTCTGCAACTGGAAACTCATTGTCTCTGCAGACACGAGTAATTTCTTCCCGTGCCTTGATTTGCCATTCTTGATGCAATGCGAGGAGTACAAGTGCCCAAGTCAAAACATTAGCAGTTGTTTCCTTTCCAGCAAAGTAGAAGGTCTTGCACTCGTCTATAATTTCTTCCACCTCCAGTCTCTCTTCTTGACCATCCTGATTTTTATAAGATGACATGAAAAGACTAAGTAGGTTTCTTGAATTTTCTCTGGCTTTGCCATTGTTCTCAATCAGCATTCGAATCGATTTGCGAGTTTCTGATTCTAGTCTCCACCTCTCTCTATTTTGCTTGGTAGGCAAGAACCTGTATGTATAAAAAAATAAGCTCGGCCTAAATAATCAAGATAGAACTTGCATAAGTAACCTGAAGCCTGGAAGGTAGACATTTTGTGAAGCTTGAGAGTACAGCTCCATTTGCTGTTCTTGTAACATAAAAATACGCTTGCCTTCTTCGAAACTGCTTCCAAAAGCAGTTCTGGATATCACGTCTGCGGAGAGTTCATGAAGTTCTTTATGCACATCAATCTCGAATTCATATTTCCCTCTTCTTGTTTCTTCCCATTTCTCAACCATCTTCATAGTGCTAGCCATAATTTCTGGTACCCAACCCTGTTCAACAGAACTTTGATGTTAGGAGGGTTAGGGCTGTACGGTCTGGTCCAATTAGTCTCTATAGTGCCATCTGGCACTGGCATGGGTAGCTCAATTTCAAAGTCCACCAAACCCCCCATCATTCCCAAATAATATGGGATATTATAAACTAATCCTTAGGTCGTATTCGTTGACATATCTTCGATTAAAAATTAACAATAATATCATATTTAAGATCTGACCCAAACTACTAGACGTATTAGACCCAAAATGAATCTTACTAATTACTTTTTATAAACACATTATTCCCAGAGAATATGGATATTACACGAGCACACAACATTTTAGATTGAAAATTTCCTAATTTATTTAGAATAAAGCTAAAAATGGTGATTTGTGTTTTAAAAAATAAATTGAGAGAGTAGTGTTGTGTGGTTACCTTAACTCGTTCCATCGTAAAGGCCTGGTTGGCGATCCTTCTATGAACAGCCCATTTGTCACCCGTAAGCCCAGTGAGTCCTTGCCCAAACAGCTGCTTAGACAGCGGGTTAAACCCAATTTTCTCAAATGCTCCACCCGTATTCATAAAGGCCTCCTTAATCATTTCCGGGTCGGATATCGCAAGCCTGGGAGTTGACCCGAACCAGTAGAGAAAAGTTTTCCCATACACGCGCGACCACCGATGGTAAAATGGAGCTGTACGGTAAAGTATGTGGTGGTCAACGGGAGATATTGGCTCTGACTGCGCTTCTACGTACATACGGCGGATCTCGTCTGAGTTTCCTTTGATCAAACGGTAGCCAGGGCCACTTATGCCTTGTCTCTGGAAGTGATGTCGGATTCGATGTGGGGTCCATACGGTTGAGTGGACAAATTTTATAAGTGAAAGAATAAGAACGAAGATCGCCGTTAGACTGAAAAGATTCATTGTGAAATCTGAGAATAACAACCGGGAGGAAGACGGCAAAATTACAATGGCAGAGACCAATTCAGAAAGCGTTGACAATTTAATTATGTTTTATTCTCTAGCTTAAATCGAATGATTGATTAAAAAAAGGTGCCGAACGTAGAGGGGAATCATTGATTCAGTTAAACTTTGAATAATATAAATTTAATTAGTTAATACATGACTTGTATTAAAGTAATAAATACACCACTTGCAGTTGCTAAAAGTGACAAATTGGTAAATGTATATCATAAATTTATAATAAACTAATTAATGAAAATTTAATTTATTATTGATAAAATTTTAATTTATCTCTATTAAAATGATGAGGTGTTATAATTTTTTTTTATTTTTTATTTTTGTATATATAAAAAAGTGAATCAATATTTTGATGAAGTTGATCAAATTATTCATTGGATTTGGACCAATTAGTACATCGACTTCCACATTATAAGCTGTTAAGCTTAAGATAAGAATCACAATTGATATTTAGTAGTCCACTTTTAAAATCCATGGACGTAAGTTTATTATTATTATTATTACTATGTTGTTTAAGGAATATAAAAGTCTTATTATTATTACGAATGACCATTGACGTGCAGGTAACGTTAAGAGTCGATAAGTTGTAATACACCAAATGGAGAATAATAAGTTTTTGGGTGTTATGTTCACCTGAGAACAAAGATTTGGAACCAAAGCCTGTGTTCTTTTTGTTGATAAGTATCAGTCTCCCGCTCAGATTTAAGTGATTATAATAAAGATGTTCCACGATCAATTTTTAAAATCTACGTTTTTCCTCATTGAAGGTTGTTCATTTTAGGGGTGATAATTTGGGTCAGGATTCATTTATTCGTTAGATTTGGTTCGTTTTAAAGCGAATACGGGTTTGAAAAAATAAATTCGTTTAATAAATGAGTTAATTCAATTTGATTTGTTTTTTAAACGAATCGAATACGAATTTAAGCTCATTGATCGTTTATTCGTTTAGGATTCGTTTTATTATTTTATTTTACTAGTTATTGTTATTTTTCAATTAAGTTATGAGAAATTATAGCTAATTACCATATAAAAATAATATTGTCGATATTTTGTGAGATATTTTTTAGTAAATATATTAATTACATATGAAATATGTATATATTTGTGAAGAATTAATGTAAATTAATTATGATAAATTATGTTATTAAATAATATTATTACTAAAGGAATATTCATATTTTATTCGTTTAATAAACGAATCGAATACGATTCCTAATATTATGATTCGTTTAATAAACGAATCGAATACGAATTCATCACATTTTGATTCAATTCATTTAAAATTCGATACAAATTCGATTCATTGATTCGTTTTGTTCCCTGTATATGCAAAGCAGATTGCTTAAATTATATGAACTTTTCATGTGAGTCAGCATTAAATCAGACTGTGCAGGCGGGCAGCAATTACCATAGGGCAGAAGCCCACCCGCCATAAATTATCGGACCCACGAAACGAAGAGAGATGCATCATTGCCAACTCACCACATTAAATATTATATCTCATAAATGAGAGAGAATCGAAATAGGTGATGGTGAATCAAAATCATGTAAAAATTATAATCGAAATCAAATTGTGTTTTCATTAATATGTTTACATTATCTAATAATTGAAATAAATTGTTAACATATCACAAATTACAAAACATATTTAGTTCAAATTAGTAGTTAATAACTTATGATTAGTTATTAATATGATTAATTGTTAAATTATTAATAATTAATTTATCAATTACATAATTGTAGGCGATAAAAATGAGATAAAGAAAGGGTGTTGAGCACATTCAATTTGCTGGACCTGGCCATTTAGAAGTCTAATTGGATTATGAGCTTTGTCCTTGATGCTCTCTGCACTTTGGGCCTTCACGAGTGTGTTGTGTGGTTACGATCTTCTATTCCTTTACATTTGCAATTAAACTGTTAATCAGGGTGCAATATGCTAATGCTCTAATTGTATTAGGCAGTTATGAATTCTTCCAGCCCCATTTTCTACAAGCTCATTGGCTTATATAAGGTCATATGTGCGCATGTGTTGATTTATGGTTGACACTTGTTCATAACTGGACCGTCCTCCAAATACATGTTGTACATGTGGCGTGATATATGATTTAATATGACATTAGATGTAATCACACATGTTATTATGCATGTTAAATCATGCTTGTATGCCAAGATAAGTGGATTGTCATTAAAGTTCACTAGTCTTGGATATAGAAATATGTGATATCATGTACTTCATAGTATTAATGTCAAGGTCGGAATGCTTCCAATGCACTATGATGTGTTTCGGAGTAAGTCATCTCTAGAATAGGTTTAGATCAGATAAGACTCAGCTAAGAGTTCCTCCACCTTGGAATGAGACGACTTTAGAGTGATGCTACTCCGAGGTCATGACATAATATCTACAATCAAACCCTAGTCTCATCGGAAATCTTCGAACTTCAGGGGTCAGTTTGACCACTCATGTCCACCAATATTGTAATATAATGACAGGTGTCGCCCTTTTACTAAATCTGAGCATGCTCGCAGCAGTTCCAATGAGGAGGCGTGTTGGGAAAGATTCAATTGCATGTCGACATGTGTCACTGATTGCATGACTAATTATGAGCACCTAATAATTATTAATAAATTATGACTTTGTTAATTATTGTTTCATTATTAATTATTAATCTACTAATATTAATTTATTATTAATTATTAGTAAATAATAATTACTTACATAATTTTATTATTAATTATTAAAAAATAATTATATTGACAGGAAAATATTATAATTACTCTTAATTTTTGGGAATGAGATTCTCATCGATTACAAAATTATTACACCGTTTGGTGTGGAAATTCAATAAACTTATTAAGTTAATTTATATTCTCAGTATAATACTTATAAGCTAATTTATATTCCCAATCAATACTTTCTACCAAATAATACGGCTTATCTTTTTTTCACTTCCATCCATTCCTAAGTCATTTTAACACTTCTCATTCCTGAGAAAATCTACAATACAACGGAGGTACCACGTCATCCGTGCAACAATCCAATCAACATTGTCACGCATGTTAAAATATTAAAAAATAACTAAAAAATGAATTTTAAATCTTACATGTCATTTATTAATTGGTTGGTGATACCACGTCACCCATACCTCCGTTGCACTAAAGAATTACTACTCCTCATTCCCATATATAAACACATCATTATATTCAGAGTTGAACTTAGTGTTGATTTTTTTTTTAATTACAATTAAAATAATTAAATAAAACTTATTTATAATTAAATCTTAAATTAAAAATGATCCAAAATCAATCTGATTTGACTATTGAACTTACTCACATTCATTAATCAAATTCCAAAACGGCATCTATATCCAACCCAAAAACCATTATCGGAAGGAGACTGCTAAGAGTTTTCAAAAGTCCAAAATTGATGAACTAGAAATGTATGTATTCGAAGCAAGCGTTTCAAAAAAAAGGAAATTATTAAGAGAAAATCTGAAATATTTAATTTATTAGAAAAGTGCATCATTTGTAAAAATAAATATTAAATTTCCATCGTAAAAAATGAAAATTAATAAATTTTTTAAGTTTAGATAAAAAATGATAATTTATTTAAAAAATTTCAAGATGCAATCATGGAAATGGAATAATTTCTCAAAAAAATTATTATATTGTGGGCGCTCACATTCACATGAGTTCCTCTTGGGACCATTTCAATTCTCAGACGTGGAAGTGACACCTACTTATTAAATAAACTAATCAATAAAATACCACAATTAAAACAAATTTTGTGCTACCATTTACTAACTAGTGATTAATTGCGAAGGCTCCTGTACACAATTTTGGAAAAAAGAAAAGAGCAACTAATTAACCCAATGCATATGTGATGTAAAAACTAAAAAGTACTCTTTTAAACTCTCTGACCTTCTCCCACTTCAAACAGTAAAGAGAGGATAAGAAAACTAAAGCACCATGGATGGATGTAAAGTTTGGCTAGGGCAATGCTGACCTATCGGGGCTTTCTTTCAGAGGGGCCCTCCCACGGCTCTCCAGTTGAACTTACTCTTCCTCCATATGATGATGCGGCAGATGGTCCAACATTGAAGCCGCCACCGAAGGAAGTGAGCAAAGCTGAAAGTCCAGTAGTAGAAGCTCCACCAGCACCTATGCCAAGTCCCAGAAGATCAAGTGTTGTAGGCTTGCTTCCAAATAGAGAAGATGGGTCCATCATGGCGTCGGTGAAACCAGAACTCAGTCCAAGCCCAAGACCGGCCGCGGAAATAGCAGAGTTGGTGTTGTCTTGCTGACTAGGAACATCTTGGCCAAATGAAGATGATGACATTGTCAAGCCAAGGCCACGGAGCAATGATGGACTTGATGATGATGCACCCATTTGAGCTGCTTTTTGAAGCAATGCAGTTGCTGACATAGCGGGTTGTGGAGATTGCGCGTAGTGGATATGAGATGGTTCAGGCTTAGAGAACAAGCTATTGCTGGAGAGATAGAGAGACGGGGAGAGTGAAAGGGATGTTGGTTCAATGCCGGTGCCAGAGGCTTGGGGGCAGTCAGAGCGAGCCAAGGCTGAGATTTGATTGGAGATTGAGGATGGTGCTGGTGTATGAGTTGGTTGTGAGATTGCTGAAGATGAAAGTACGCTTGCAAAAACACTAGTTGTAGAAGTGGACGCGCTAGGAGTTGTTGCCACTGGCCTTGGCGGGGAATGGCTGATTGGATTCTCAGGCACTTCTGTAAGTGTATGAACCAAAACAAAGATTATAAACTATAATTAAGAAAGTAGTATAAAAAAAATAGTATTGCTACATGGTGAAAAAGAGAGAGCACCCACAGAGAAACCTGAGTAGAAAAGGGCTTTTATTTTAGATTTAACTTTTTCAAGCCATTAATAAAAAGGAAACAACAACTTGAACTGGAAAAGCTTATTATGTAGTAAAAAAGCAGAAGCAATAATGGCGCCCTTTTTTCTCAAACCTCTAAATTTCATCGATCTTCGAGCCCATTGACTCTGTAATCAATTTCACTATGCTTCAAAACCAAATTAAGGACAAGACTCTCTCTTCTCTCTATCCTCATACCAACCACATTTGCCACTACTTTATCTAGCCGGATTAAATATTAGTTGAGTAACACCAAGTAGCGACAAATAGACCACCATCAATAAAGAAAAAAAAAATCCCAAGTAGATCATTTAGTAATTTAGGTAGATTTTAAGTGTGAATTTAATTTTCAATCATGGAGAACACTTAGTGTTCGGAGTTTTATGTTGTAAGACTCTGAACATTATATTATATATAGTTAAAATTATTTTATATTTACATGTTGACGTTTTTAATGTGATTTTATTAATTTTCAAAAAAACCAAAAAACAATATCGACTAAATTTCAGTGTTCTTCAAGTACGAAGAAATCCATAAATGATCATGCTTACGGGCTATAACTAAGCCAATAAATTTGTCTGACGGTAACAAATAATTGTACCTGAACTCTGAATTGACAGACCAGGAGAGACCACGCCATTTGACGGAGTCAAAGGAGGCGGAGGCGGTGAAGCAACAACAGTCTTAGCAATTGGGTTCTCTTCTGCACTTGCAATAGCTGGGGTTTGTGTTTGTGTCCTCGCACTCTCCGCCGCCAACGCATCGCAAAACGCCCTGTGTGTTATAAAACTATCCCTCCTTCACAAACAAAACAAAACAAAACAAAACAAAACAAAACAAAACAAAACGTGGATCAACATCAAAACAAAATTCAAAAACCAACAAAAACAATTATTAATAATAATAATAAACCTCGAAAAAATGGTGCCACAGTCGCATTTATACTCTCTAGTTCCACAAGTCTTCATATGAGCTTTCCAATCAGACTGTACGGCGTATTTCTTAGAGCAACGTTCACACTTGTATTTTTTCTCACCATGTTTTCGACTGAAATGCTTCTTGATGCCAGTGAGGTCACCGAGAGCTCTATCTGGGTTGTGATGCACGCACGTGGGTTCGGGACACACGTAAACTCTCTTACGAACTTCTTTGCTGTTTCGCTGCTTAAGCTTCCACGGCAAATTGTGGCCTCGTCGATGAAGCTGCAGGTTCTGATCGCGTTGAAACCCTTTGTTACAGATCTCACATACAAACCGGTTCGTGGCTAACAACGTTTTCGGCGATAAAGCGATCACCTCAGAATCTGGATCTGAAGAATCAAGATAAAGCTCTATAAAAGATAAATTCTTTCGTACGATAAAAAGCTCCGAACATTTAAAATTTTTATTTTAAATTAATTTCAGGTTTTCATAAAGTTACCTGGCATTCCAGGAAGGTTACGCTTTTTCTTCTGTGTTGGTGGAATCATCTGAATCTGGCTACTAGGAGACGACACGCTAGCTTCTCCAGTAGCTGTAGCAACTGTCATTGCCGAAGGATTTACAATCTCCGTCATATGAAAAGCTATAGACTTTCAGGTATTCTTAAGGACTCTCTCAGCTCAAAGAAGAAAATATAACTAGGGTTTTAGTTAAAACAAAGCTAATAAGTTACCGTGAACGGTAAAATTCTGACGGTTCCTACCTACTACAACAATTGACCGGTGAAATTATCTTTGAACACCTTGAAAATCTAAAATTTGTTAAAATTAAGCCAAATGAAACAGCGATATATGCAACTCAGCTGGCGAGTTGTGACCTGTGCACGATTGACTCATTAGGCGGCGGTTGCATGTTTAGAGGGAGAGAAACGATGAGTTGCTGATTATAGAAGAGAGAGAGTGTAAGGGAGATTTGAATTGGAATGCAAGATAGTGATTAAAAAATGGCTAAAGCGGCGTCGTTTGACCATGGTTAGTAGTTTTAACCATGGTTAGGGGAGTGGCTAAGCTCTGAGACTGAGACTCTCCTCATGCTGGCCGTATACGCAGATCGAACCGTACACGTGGCAACAGAAGCGTTGCTGACATTTGTCGGGGGAAGTCGGACTAGGCGGTGCTTGTCGTTTAGCTAAAAAGCTTTCAATATTTCTCTATCCAAAACTTCATATTTTTTTGTGTTCATACTTCATACTTAACGCAGATGTAAGAAGACAACTATACCCCTACCTTTAGAAGCCAATTTCTAAGACAAATCTGGACAGTTTCGGCTTTTCAAACACGCCAAGGAAACATGTGTTCTCAATTCTGATAACCAAAAGAGTAATTTGCTCCTTAGTCTAGCTAAAATGATCATGTGATAATATTTTTATGTCGGGAATACGAGTAATGCCATGGAACCGAGAAGGACGAACAAGACAATTAAAACAAATCTTATAATTTGTCTTAATGCGACTATGCGAGTGGCTTTTACGTAATTTTGTTCAAAACCTTGTCCAGTACCACACTGCTGATACAGCTCTTTTTCTTTATATGGCATGTTCATCGTCAAAGTAACAATTATACCTTCGTGTTGTTTTTGACCTTTTTCTTTATTTGATTTCTGATTAAAATTAAATTATAAACTTCGTGTGCAAGAAACTTTGGGAAGCCAAATATGGTCAGCTCTGTGGCAATTTCGTGAATAAAATGGTATTGTCGGGTTATGTTTTAGTAGTCAGTATTAATTGTCTGTATTTAGGCTGTGCGTCACAGTACTGTGCATGTGACAAATGGCCGTGAAGCCCTCCTGTGATTACAGGCACGTCCTTGACTGTTCATGGAGTGCTGTGATGTAGTATGTGACAATCCATTACCTTTGATGATGTCGCGGGTTTAGCTGTATTATTTTCAGCCGTTTGATAAATCTGCTGCATTTGAAGATATGATAACTTCGGCTGCGCTGTAAAATTCTCTCTTATGCAGACAGGCCCCTACGTTAACGATAATGATAGAAAATTTATAATCCCGATTTGTAGGATACGAGGCTCTAAATTTTTTAATGGCATTAGGGGGCTATATATTCTATCCAAAAGCGTAGATAGAATGATAAGCATTCACAGGGGTGTTTTCGACTTTTCGATTAAAAAAAGGCCCCACACTGCCTGAAGCCTCCAACGTTCAACACGACACAATTGCTGATCTGATCATTCACAGCAGTTGGCTTTGGATCCCACCAACTCATAATTCTTTTGCTGACGTGGACGGTCAAGATGATTTCTACTCCGAAAACTATTTTTTATTCGATCACTTTTTCTTAATTGGAGTTGGAGGACCTCACCAAGTTAATAATCCAAAGATCATTAGAGCAAATACAAAATTGCATGTAATATAGTCGCAACTCCGCAAGTACTAATGCAAATCTCCTTTTATAAATGGCAAGCCATTTTTGTATCAAGTAATACACTTTACACTATTTTATTCCACGTAAGCTATTTCTTTATTATTTTCCATTTTGCTTCATATGCTTTTACCAATATAACGAGCTTATTATTATTTGCACTAGATTTTGAACTTGTGCTTATCTAATCTTTGTAATGTTGATTGAAAAGGTGAAAGGGTGATCAATCCATTAATGATTAATCTTGAAAATGAATTTGGTGCACATGGTGGATCTTGATATGAACCAAGCTGGGGGCCAGAAGAATCAATTATGGATTTATTATGTTCAAAGAAAGCTGATCCTAATGTGGGAAAATGACGTGGAGTAAGAAATATGCCCTATTTTAAAAAGAACATTTTCTCAGCAAAAGTTTTCAAATTTAAAAATATTTAAAATCTCTTTATAATAGGTTTAAAAATACTTATAGGAAAATTCTCTAAATTATTTATAATTATAGGAGAGATATATTTCTTAGGAAATGTCTCATGGGAAAAGCAAAAATTGAATTGACATATCCTTTAAAAATGAAAGAATATGCATATAGAGTTCAAAGGACATTATGAAGAGAAATAACATTTAGAAGGCTTACACTTTCAAACTAAAAGATGTCTATAAAAGCACTCATCCATGCCTATAAAACGAGGCATTGGGTTCATTTTCAAAAATTCAATTTTTAACCAAATACTTAGATGCTTAGAAAGTTTAGAGTTTTTAAGAGTTTCCACCATTATTCCAAGTTCAAGTTCTTAAAGAAATGAATATCCCTTCTACTATATCGTTTCTCTTCATAGTGGTCATAACACTCGCTTATGGATAGCTTCACGCTTACCAGTTATAGGTGATTTAATTTTTTTTTTTTTTTTTTTTTTTCATCCATTCCTTTTTTTTTTCAACCATACCATACATCATAACATTAGCAAACAGAGATAGACATCTAAGCAAACGGTCATTCATCGAAAATTAATTTCTCCAATTAGTCACTTTGCCAACCACCTAGGTTCTTACTGCTAGAAACCTATTGTGAAGTGCATACGAGTATAACCTAGATCACCTACTCAAGGCATCAGATAAACGTGCATTGAGCAATTATCGTTTTTAAGATGTCATCATAAAGCAAACAAACTCATCATGTGAACTATATTTCACTATCACATGATATAATTTTTTTTTTCGATAGCATGAATTAACTAACACAACACATGCACACACCAACAAACTTAAAATTTACATTGCCCTTAATGTAAAATAAATGGAAAAAACGAGAGAGAGGAACAACACTACCGTGCATGAGGTGTACCATTCTCCATCGCCTATAGGTCCCACGTTGTGACGCCACATGTAGCGGCGTGGTGCGCACCTGGTTCAATTTTTGGTCAGACTCTGGCTGCACGAACTGGCTGGGTTGTGTCAGAATCTGCATAATTACACATGCAACAATATTAAACACACAAATAACACAGAAAAATAAATAAAATAAAATAAAAATTAATAAATAAAATAAAGAAACTTAAAAATAATTCTGTGGGTTGTCTCACCGCTAGCACTAAGTTTAACGTCTTCATCCAGACGTCACCCCAATTGATCATGGGGGTTCCCTTGGAAGCTTAGTTGACCGAGATAGGACCGTCCAATGCTCACTCCTCTGTTGCCCACAGGGTGATAAGAACTGAGCGTCTTGCGGCTGTGTTATGTCTATGTAATGTCCCCCAGGATCTGTCAACGGTTCAGCAAATGTCTCCATCCACGGATCAATCCTCACGAGAGGTTGCGGGTCACAAACATGCATATGAAGCCGTTCATTTATCTTATCTGCACTAAGTGTCTTCCATAGGCTTATCACGGGTCTATCATTGTGGTGTGATATGTCAAATGTTTATGGGCTTTCATCTCCAAAATTATTTATCATGTGGCATTCTTCATCATCTTGCGGGCATGACATGACTTTGAAGACATGAAAAGTCACCTATTGATCTTGCACTTGCATGGTCAGCTCACCCTTTTTCACGTCGATCAGCGTTCTGCCTGTTGCTAAGAAGGATCGTCCGAGGATAATGAGAACTTCACTATCCTCCTCCATGTCTAAAACTATAAAGTCCGCAGGAAAGACGAATTTGTCCACTTTTACCAGCACATCCTCTATTTTGCCTCGAGATTATGTGAGAGATTTATCTGCTAGCTGCAGCGTAACGGTTGTTAGTCTCGCCTCTCCCAAACCTAATTTCTGGTAAATGGACAACGACATTAGGTTGATGCTTGCACCCAAATCACACGTAGCTTTACCAAAGTAGTGGTTGTCAATGGTACATGGTATGATAAAGCTACCAAGGTCCTTCAACTTGGGTGGCAGCTTCTTCTGCAGGATCGCACTACATTCCTTGGTGAGGGCCACGATTTCAAACTCACCCAGCTTTCTCTTTTTTGACAGAATGTCTTTTAAAAACTTCACATAATTGGACATTTGCTCTAATACCTCGGCGAAATGAATATTAATATGTAGTTTCTTGAAGATTGATTACGCCCAAAAAGTATTTGTGGTTATCGTAGTATAATTGGGGTGTCGATTCCTCAGAGAGATGATTACAAGGAACTAATTCACTTAAACAAAACGTCATCAATAACTTAATTAAATGGAAGGATTGAATTGGTAATGTAAATTAAAGATTACGAAAAACACTTAAGAGTTATCAGTAGAGAGAAGCAGCAAAGCGTCGGGAATCCCTCTTGTATCAAACCCCTATATTCAGTAATTGATTCATTTTATTACTCAATTGAAGGTTTCACATCCCAAACCAACAATCAGAAGATATTTCAATCAAAACATATTAAATTCTAAGATAATCGATGAATTGTTTTCTCTATGTTAACAACATACTATGTTATCGTTATGACCTATCTAACGTCGACAATATACCCACAGGCAATACTGCAGCAGAATAGCAACTCATAACACAACATTACCAGTCACAACTGGGTTCTTCAATCACACATAGAAGATGCATGACTATTCCTATATGAAAATTGGTAAAACACAATCTCTGGGTTCATAATCATAAGATAATAAAGAATAAGAAATCGTCAATTATATTAAACGTTGAAGAACATTCATGAATCAAAAACATGAATATACGAACTTAATTACAAGAGTTCATCATTAGCTTTGCCTAGGAGATTAGTTCTCCATAAAGAAGAGAGACACAACCTGGATATATGGCAGAAACATCATGTCTGGCATCAAATTTATGTTGGGGTTTTGGGTGGCAATTCGAGTAAACACAGCGGAACGCGGAAAATCAAAATTTTCTGATTTCAATAATTTTTCTTGGGTAATTAAAATAAACTCAATACTTAAAAATTGAAATTTTTACCCAAAAATCAGATTTTTCAGTAATTACCGTTTAGACCCAAAACTTTGTACTTTTATCATTTTAGTCCTAAATTGTCAAATACAATTCTAATTGATTCCAAATCAATCCCAAAATGATTTATACATGTCTAATACATGAAAATACAATTTGCAACTCAAAGAAACTGATTTTCCAGAAATTGCCGAATGGTCTCCATATTTTCAAGAATTTATAATTTGGTATTTTTTGTTCAAAACATGCCAAGATCAAATCCAAAAAATCCCAAATTTAATATAGATCATATATATATATATATATATATATATAAAATTACATCACATATATGAAAAGCCCCAAATTTGGAGTGTGTTATGAACCTTAATTTTATAATTTCAACAAATTGACAAATTAACACCAAATTAATTAAATCCAACACTTTAATTCAATTCCCACAACACCAAATAGGTCTCACCATCATGAAACAACTCAAGAACAATTATAGGTCATTTATGAGTGGCTAAGTAACTCTAGAATGACAACTAACCATCAAATGAAAAAAAGAAAGCTTAAAAATAATTTCAAGCATTCTTAATTAATATACATGCTTCCATCTTTCAATCAAGCTCCCAATCATCAAAATACATCCACAAGAAATTAGAGGAAAAACTAAGCTACACATATTGAAGCCTATGACCAGGGGTATACTATGTCTTCTAGACCAGATGAATGCCAGGTCTTCAACTTGACTCTACATGAGCCAGGGGGAATGTTCCCAGTCGACTGAACCCGATGAAGGTCAGGATAATCCCCATACTACGGGTCAAATGACCAAGGGGTCTACAATGTCTTCTGGACCAGATGAAGGCCAGGTCTTCAACTCGACTCTACATGAGCCATGGGGAATGTTCCCAGTCGACTGAACCCGATGAAGGTCAGGATAATCCCCATACTACGGGTCAAATGACTAGGGGTCTACAATGTCTTCTGGACCAGATGAAGGCCAGGTCTTCAACTTGACTCTACATGAGCCATGGGGGATGTTCCCAGTCGACTGAACCCGATGAAAGTCAGGATAATCCCCAAACTACGGGTCAAATGACCAGGGGAGTCTACAATGTCTTCTGGACCAGATGAAGGCCAGGTCTTCAACTTGACTCTACATGAGCCACGGGGAATGTTCTCAGTCGACTGAACCCGATGAAGGTCAGGAATATCCCAATACTACGGGTCAAATGACCAGGGGAGTCTACAATGTCTTCTGGACCAGATGAAGGCCAGGTCTTCAACTTGACTCTACATGAGCCATGGGGAATGTTCCCAGTTGACTGAACCCGATGAAGGTCAGGATAATCCCCATACTACGGGTCAAATGACCAGGGGTCTACTATGTCTTCTAGACCAGATGAAGCCCAGGTCTTCAACTTGACTCTACATGAGCCATGGGGAATGTTCCCAGTCGACTGAACCCGATGAAGGTCAGGATAATCCCCATACTACGGGTCAAATGACCAGGGGTATACTATGTCTTCTATACCAGATGAAGGCCAGGTCTTCAACTTGACTCTACATGACCCATGTGGAATGTTCCCAGTCGACTAAACCCGATGAAGGTCAGGATAATCCACATACTACGGGTCAAATGACCAGGGGAGTCTACAATGTCTTCTGGACCAGATGAATGCTAGGTCTTCAACTTGACTCTACATGAGCCATGAGGAATGTTCCCAGTCGACTGAACCCGATGAAGGTCAGGATAATCCCCATACTAGGGGTCAAATGACTAGGGGTCTACAATGTCTTCTGGACCAGATGAAGGCCAGGTCTTCAACTTGACTCTATATGAGCCATGGGGAATGTTCCCAGTCGACTGAACCCGATGAAGGTCAGGATAATCCCCAAACTACGGGTCAAATGACCAGGGGAGTCTACAATGTCTTCTGGACCAGATGAAGGCCAGGTCTTCAACTTGACTCTACATGAGCCACAGGGAATGTTCCCAGTCGACTGAACCCGATGAAGGTCAGGATAATCCCCATACTACGGGTCAAATGACCAGGGGAGTCTACAATGTCTTCTGGACCAGTGAAGGCCAGGTCTTCAACTTGACTCTACATGAGCCATGGGGAATGTTCCCAGTCGACTGAACCCGATGAAGGTCAGGATAATCCCCATACTACGGGTCAAATGACTAGGGGTATATTATGTCTTCTAGACCAGATGAAGGCCAGGTCTTCAACTTGACTCTACATGAGCCAGTGGGAATGTTCCCAGTCGACTGAACCCGATGAAGGTCAGGATAATCCCCATACTACGGGTCAAATGACTAGGGGTATACTATGTCTTCTAGACCAGATGAAGGCCAGGTCTTCAACTTGACTCTACATGAGCCAGTGGGAATGTTCCCAGTCGACTGAACCCGATGAAGGTCAGGATAATCCCCATACTACGGGTCAAATGACCAAGGGGTCTACAATGTCTTCTGGACCAGATGAAGCCAGGTCTTCAACTCGACTCTACATGAGCCATGAGGAATATTCCCAGTCGACTGAACCCGATGAAGGTCAGGATAATCCCTATACTACGGGTCAAATGACCAGGGGTCTACAATGTCTTCTGGACCAGATGAAGGCCAGGTCTTCAACTTGACTCTACATGAGCCATGGGGAATGTTCCCAGTCGACTGAACCGATGAAGGTCAGGATAATCCCCATACTACGGGTCAAATGACTAGGGGTATACTATGTCTTCTAGACCAGATGAAGGCCAGGTCTTCAACTTGACTCTACATGAGCCAGGGGGAATGTTCCCAGTCGACTGAACCCGATGAAGGTCAGGATAATCCCCATACTACGGGTCAAATGACCAAGGGGTCTACAATGTCTTCTGGACCAGATGAAGGCCAGGTCTTCAACTTGACTCTACATGAGCCAGGGGGAATGTTCCCAGTCGACTGAACCCGATGAAGGTCAGGATAATCCCCATACTACGGGTCAAATGACCAAGGGGTCTACAATGTCTTCTGGACCAGATGAAGGCCAGGTCTTCAACTCGACTCTACATGAGCCATGAGGAATGTTCCCAGTCGAATGAACCCGATGAAGGTCAGGATAATCCCCATACTACGGGTCAAATGACCAGGGGTCTACAATGTCTTCTGGACCAGATGAAGGCCAGGTCTTCAACTTGACTCTACATGAGCCATGGGGAATGTTCCCAGTCGACTGAACCCGATGAAAGTCAGGATAATCCCCAAACTACGGGTCAAATGACCAGGGGAGTCTACAATGTCTTCTGGACCAGATGAAGGCCAGGTCTTCAACTTGACTCTACATGAGCCACGGGGAATGTTCCCAGTCGACTGAACCCGATGAAGGTCAGGAATATCCCAATACTACGGGTCAAATGACCAGGGGAGTCTACAATGTCTTCTGGACCAGATGAAGGCCAGGTCTTCAAGTTGACTCTACATGAGCCAGGGGGAATGTTCCCAGTCGACTGAACCCGATGAAGGTCAGGATAATCCCAATACTACGGGTCAAATGACCAGGGGTATACTATGTCTTCTAGACCAGATGAAGGCCATGTCTTCAAGTTGACTCTACATGAGCCAGGGGGAATGTTCCCAGTCGACTGAACCCGATGAAGGTCAGGATAATCCCCATACTACAGGTCAAATGACCAGGGGTCTACAATGTCTTCTGGACCAGATGAAGGCCAGGTCTTCAACTCGACTCTACATGAGACTGAACCCGATGAAGGTCAGGATAATCCCCATACTACGAGTCAAATGACCAGGGGAGTCTACAATGTCTTCTGGACTAGATGAAGGCCAGGTCTTTAACTTGACTCTACATTAGCCATGGGGAATGTTCCTAGTCGACTGAACCCGATGAAGGTCAGGATAATCCCCATACTACGGGTCAAATGACCAGGGGTATACTATGTCTTCTAGACCAGATGAAGGCCAGGTCTTCAACTTGACTCTACATGAGCCATGGGGAATGTTCCCAGTCGACTGAACCCGATGAAAGTCAGGATAATCCCCAAACTACGGGTCAAATGACCAGGGGAGTCTACAATGTCTTCTGGACCAGATGAAGGCCAGGTCTTCAACTTGACTCTACATGAGCCACGGGGAATGTTCCCAGTCGACTAAACCCGATGAAGGTCAGGAATATCCCAATACTACGGGTCAAATGACCAGGGGAGTCTACAATGTCTTCTGGACCAGATGAAGGCCAGGTCTTCAACTTGACTCTACATGAGCCATGGGGAATGTTCCCAGTCGACTGAACCCGATGAAGGTCAGGATAATCCCCAAACTACGGGTCAAATGACCAGGGGAGTCTACAATGTCTTCTGGACCAGATGAAGGCCAGGTCTTCAACTTGACTCTACATGAGCCACGGGCAATGTTCCCAGTCGACTGAACCCGATGAAGGTCAGGATAATCCCCATACTACGGGTCAAATGACCAGGGGTATACTATGTCTTCTAAACCAGATGAAGGCCAGGTCTTCAACTTAACTCTACATGAGCCATGAGGAATGTTCCCAGTCGACTGAACCCGATGAAAGTCAGGATAATCCCCAAACTACGAGTCAAATGACCAGGGGAGTCTACAATGTCTTCTGGACCAGATGAAGGCCAGGTCTTCAACTTGACTCTACATGAGCCACGGGGAATGTTCCCAGTCGACTGAACCCGATGAAGGTCAGGAATATCCCAATACTACGGGTCAAATGACCAGGGGAGTCTACAATGTCTTCTGGACCAGATGAAGGCCAAGTCTTCAACTTGACTCTACATGAGCCGTGGGGAATGTTCCCAGTCGACTGAACCCGATGCAGGTCAGGATAATCCCCATACTACGGGTTAAATGACCAGGGGTATACTATGTCTTCTAGACCATATGAAAGCCAGGTCTTCAAGTTGACTCTACATGAGTCAGGGGGAATGTTCCCAGTCGACTGAACCCGATGAAGGTCAGGATAATCCTTATACTACGGGTCAAAAGACAAGGGGTCTACAATGTCTTCTGGACCAGATGAAGGCCAGGTCTTCAACTCGACTCTACATGAGACTGAACCCGATGAAGGTCAGGATAATCCCCATACTACGGGTCAAATGACCAGGGGAGTCTACAATGTCTTCTGGACCAGATGAAGGCCAGGTCTTCAACTCGACTCTACATGAGCCATGGGGAATGTTCCCATTCGACTGAACCCGATGAAGGTCAGGATAATCCCCATACTACGGGTCAAATGACTAGGGGTTATACTATGTCTTCTAGACCAGATGAAGGCAGGTCTTCAACTTGACTCTACATGAGCCATGGGGAATGTTCCCAGTCGACTGAACCCGATGAAGGTCAGGATAATCCCCATACTACGGGTCAAATGACCAGGGGTATACTATGTCTTCTATCTTAACATAATTAAGATTCAGTTTCCTACCGGTCCATTTCTGATACAGAGTCGTAGGAACAGCTTTTGAAGGAATCTTATTCAAAAGATGAGCAGCAGTTAAAAGAGCATAACCCAATAAATAATAGGATAAATCTGTAAAACTCAACATCGATCGAACCATATCCAATAAAGTCTGATTTCTCCATTCAGACAATCCATTGTGTTGTGGAGTACCTGGAGGAGTATATTGAGCGAGAATCTCATTATACTTTAAATAATCGGTGAACTCACCACTCATATATTCACCGCCTCGATCAGATTGTAGACATTTAATATATTTACCAGTATGTTTTTCCACTTCATTTTAGAATTCTTTGAACTTTTCAAAGGTTTCCGATTTCTGTTTCATCAAATAAACATAACCATACTGTGACAAATCATCGGTAAAGGTAATGAAATACGAAAAACCACTCTGAGCAGTGTGACTCATGGGAACACATACATCAGAATGTATTAGTTCCAATAAGTCAGCGGCTCAGTGTCCTACACCCGAAAATGAGGCTTTGGTCATTTTACCCCGAATGCAAGATTCACAAGTTGGATAAGATTCAATGGTAAGAACTTGTATCAAACCATTCCTAACCAACTGGGTTAGGCATTTCACACATATGACCCAACCTCATATGCCACAATTCAGTATTATTTATATCAGATACTTTACGTTTATTAATTTCAGCATTAAAGATATCTTGTGAGGTATGCAAAATGTAATGACCATGCTCATTTGGACAAACAAAGATTAACATTATATATATCATATAAATATAAAGAACAATTCTTAATATTTATATTATATCCTTCAATATCTAATACAAAAAGTGACACAATGTTCGCAACACATCCGGTACAAAAAAGCAGTCATGCAACAAAAGGCTCCCACTGGGAAGAGGAATCTCGCATAAGCCCACAACAACTGTGTAGACACTGTATTTTTGCATAAGCCCAATGAAAAGCCTCGTATGGAGGCACTACCTGAAAAGTCGCGAAAGTCGCGGGAAACGAATGCCGGAAGGAAAGAAAACCTCTAAAATTAGCACCTTATCGGATTCGAACTCACTAGCTAGCCTCGGATTCGCTTAGTCAGTTTCTGTTTCAAACCTTAGCATCGGCCCAAAACCCCGTGCAACCCATGAAAGCCCACGCCAATACCACACAAAGCCCATACACGCCCAAGGCCCCCACACGCCCATGCCTTCCCAAAATAAAAATCTCATGCAAAACACATGCTAGAATCCCCTCAAATCACCTTCCAATTTAACAAGATTGTGAATCCCATCATCACCAAAAATTCATAAGATTCTTTCCAAAATAAATATCTCCCAAATTTTCTTGATTTATTTCCATGATTTGGAGATCCCTTGTCATTATAAAAAAGGAGGCTTGACCAAACCCTAAATGGACTCTCTCTCTAAGACACACACGACAATTACAACAAAAAACCCTAAGGTCTCATACTCTTCTCCTTTCATGATAACATCACCAAACAACAAAACCAAAGTCAGCAAAAAAGCAACAAAAAATCAGAAGCATCAACGCACAAACACAGCCCCCAAAAAAACAACCCTCACCGACAACCAAATCAGCCAAAATCAACAACCTTCACCGACAACCAAATCAGCCAAACCAACATCCCTCCATCGACCAAAACAACAACAAACACAGCCCCCAAAATCAACAGCTCATCACTGAAAAATACAACAAAAACAGCCTCCAAAATCAGCGGCTCATCACTGAAAAAACAGCCCCCTACAACCACCAAAACCAGCAGCAAAAATAACTCAAAACAGTCCCAAAAAATGTAAAAAAACAGCAGCAAAACAGTCCCTAAAAACCGCAAAATATAGTAGCAAAACAGCCCCAAAAAAACAATAAACAGCCAAAAAAATAGTAAACAGTAGCCCAAAAATAGCAAAAACAGCAGCCCAAAAAAAATAATGAAACAATGAGCAGAAACAGCGGAGCAGTGAGCAAAAAACAGCGACCAGCAACCAGAAATAGAAAAGCTTTATTCCTTCCGGCGACGGCCTAACGCGCTTCCGAGAAGCAACTTAAAAGGTAAGACCTGAGGGCACCATTTACCATATTTATAGTTCCGGACACGCATGCCTGACTGGATGTGAAATACGTCCAGCCGGGTATGCAAAGTCCTACATCAAAAACGGCCAAATTTTCGGTCACATAATTTTTCCTTTGGCATTTTGTTATTTACTTTTTATCTATTTAGTGTTATTTATCCTTTATTTATTTATTTATTATTCATCGTTATTTATTATTTCACATTTATTTTGTGTTATTTATTTATTTTTTATTTAGTTATCCGCTTTTTATTGTCATTTTAATATTCCGCCTTTACTTTTGCTTATATTTTGCTATATTATTTCGCATTTATTTTTCTATTTAGTTTTTTTTTGTCTCTATTACTTTTAATGTTATTTTATTATTTCGCTTTTTTACATATGTTTACATTGCATTAATGTTTACGTATGGTGATCCATTGCGGTATATCGGATGAAAATCCAGATGTAAATTCGTAGCCGAATCCGAATGGACGGTAGTGCGGTCTGTACTTGGGATACAACTCCACGTACCACTCGGGAAATACTCATATATGCATGAGTAACCCTCTTATATTTATTGATGCTTTATTTATTTTTTATCATTATTCTTGCTATCGTACCTTATATTTCTTAATTTAATTTGCTTTTATTTATATTCATGTTTATGGGTGTGCAAGCCCCAAAAATAGTAAACAGTAGCCCAAAAATAGCAAAAACAACAGCCCAAAAAAAATAATGAAACAATGAGCAGAAACAGCGGAGCAGTGAGCAAAAAACAACGACCAACAACCAGAAATAGCAAAACTTTATTCCTTCCGGCGACGGCCTAACGCGCTTCCGAGAAGCAACTTAAAAGGTAAGACCTGAGAGCACCATTTACCATATTTATAGTTCCGGACACGGCATGCCTGGCAGGATGTGAAATACGTCCAGCCGGGTATGCGGAGTCCTACATCAAAAACGGCCAAATTTCCGGATGGAAATTCTATTTAGTTTTTTTTTTGTCTATTTACTTTTAATGTTATTTTATTATTTCGCTTTTTTACATATGTTTACATTGCATTAATGTTTACGTATGGTGATCCCTTGCGGTATATCGGATGGAAATTCATATGTAAATTCTGTGGCCGAATCCGAATGGACGGTAGTGCGGTCTGTACTTGGGATACAACTTCATGTACCACTCGGGAAATACTCATATATGCATGAGTAAACCCCTTTTATTTATTGATGCTTTATTTACTTTTGATCATTATTCTCGTTATCGTACCTTGTATTTCTTAATTTAATTTGGTTTTATTTATATTCATGTTTATGTGTGTGCAAATTTGTGTGTTTATTTGAATTATCTTGCATGAACTGCATAAGACTTGGCTATACCATTGTGTGAACCCATCCATTATACTGGCATAAGTAAGGGACCATTTCGAACCCAACGGTTTGAGGTATTCTCTTGCGAGGGGTGAGTACGGCCTTAAATTTTTTCCCAGTTCACACTGGGTGGCGACTTCTTTATTCTTCGGTTTAGTCCCCTGTGGGCTACTCCTTACTCTCTACGAGCTGCGAGCCCAACAGTGTCGTGGTCGCCGAGCATCATAGGCATATTAGTAAACCCCGCTTCGCTCCTACAAACTGCATTCAGAGAGTCTCCACTCCCGAAACGCAACTGCATCTCCCCATATTTTAGCCGTCTACTTTCCTTCAGCACCTACAACGAATTACAAATGTGAATCGGACAAGCAGAATCCAAAATCCAACTGGACGACATAGTTTCACAAGCTAATGAGATATTAATAATGGGAAAAATAAAAGTACCTGAAGTAGATGCTCTTTCCTTTATGATCTAGGTCAGGTAATCAGGACAGTTCCTCTTCCAATGGCCGATCTTGCTGCAGTGGTGGCTTTTATCTTCGGCAGCTCTCTTCGATTTAGCTATCTTACCCTGTGGTGGAAGATTTAAACCCTTCTTTTTCTTACCTTTCTTCTTCTTCCCTTTCTGTTTAGATTGGTAGGAAGTAGGAAGAGCAGTGGGTTTATGAGGGTGAGTCATTACTCCCTTCCTTAAATCTTCCTCTGCATTTTGCAACATCTTATATAGCTTCTGATAAGAACAGTTAATTCTATTCATAATGAAATACATCACAAATTGGCGATCTAATGGTAGGAGAGATACAAGTATGACACTTCGTCCTAAAATGTCATTCAGAGGGAAATTATAGCGCCTCAACTGTTCGATCAAATCAATCAGTTGTAGCATGTGAGGGCTCACAACCTGTCCCTCTTCAAGTTTAGCATGGAACAGTTCCATTGTAATTTTATGAACAGAGACATGTTCTTGGTTCATAAAGGATTCTCGCAGCCACATCATCATAGTATATGCGTCAGGCAATCCAAAATATTGTCTCTTAAGCTCCGATGCCAAGGAACTGAGAAATATTATTTGACTCTTCTATCATCATCTCTCCATTTTTGGAGAGTCTCATGTTCATTTGGTATTGCATCATCTGCTATGACAAGTGACAACGGACCCTCTAACACATATTCTATTTGCTTAGACCCAAGAATAATTCTTAGATCCAAGTCCCAATCTGCAAAGTTTATCCGTGTTCAGAGTGCAATTTTGAAAATTTTAACTTTGCATAATTTTCGTATTTTGGCCATAACGTTTTATTCCGATATCGGATTGAGGTGATTCAAGTTTCAGATTAGAGAAGACTCAAAGATATACAAATTTGAAGTTCAAAAGATTTTCGAATTCTGAATTTTTCATTACCGAAATTGATGAAAACACCGGACGTGTGTTATGTGTAATTATTAAAGTCATTTTCAAAAATAAAAATAAAATAAAAAAATGAAAATTGTCAAACTTCCACCAAACATGATTGCATGTTTGGTGGAGGATTTGGTGGCATGTTTGGTGGTATGTTTGGTGGAAAAATTGGTGGAAGTCTTTATATTTACCTATAAATACCAAACTAAACTTTGTAAATTTTTCATGCTTTCTTTGGTGGATTTCTCCAAGAAAACCTAAAAGAAAGTGTCTTGCATGTTTATTTAAGTTTTCTTGTATTTTCTCTTTATTTATTTAATAAATTTTTATGTGTTTTTAATTACATCATGAGTAGGTAATCTCTTTTTGCTGGAGTCGGGGGTGAAACTTTTAATATAATAATTTAGATTTACTCACTTAATTTAAATAAGTAAATTGAATTAATTATTTACCGGTTTTATATTATTGGACTTAGTTTCCGCCTATATGGTCGGTTTAGGTGCTAACCTTGTTACCGCCTACATAGTCGGTTTATATGATTTTGTTACCGCCTATATGGTCGGTTGGACTTTGGACAAATGACATTCACCGCCTATATGGTCAGTTTTAATATAATTAATTCAAGAAATGATTAATTGATAAGAGAGTAATCTATATTTGAAGTATTAAAAGTGAAACCCCTAACTCCAGCACTTTCTTTTATTGTTGTAATTTTCTTTACTTTTTAATTTTCTATTATATTATTTTGTTTAACTATGCATTTTGTAATTTTAGGTATGTTTTGAAACTAAAAATATTATCTAGGGTTGTGATGAATTTCAATATCACCGTTTTATAAGTGGTTATTTTATATTTTAGGTAGTATATTGGTTTATTTATTGAGTCTTAAGCTTAATAATTCTTGTTAACTGGCCATTAATAAGATTGATTTGGTAAACTTAAAATGAACTTGGAAAAGAGATTTTAGGTTTTAGCCATAAACTCAATAGCTCACGATCTCACCTTGGGGTAAATATCTCTTAGGTAGATTTCCTTACATGATAGGAATATACCTGTCAAGCGGAGGTAGTCATAACTGGAACTTAATCTTAATGAATTCAAAGTTTTTTAATTAACATAGGAATATAGTTAATTGGGTTACTTTGAGTATTTACATCTGACCATCGGAAAAAGCTTTTACATAACTTCGTGTTCCAAGTTAATAAACCGATATATTGCACAAACATGAGATAATCACTTCATCTTTAAAAGATATTGGAAGGATTCACAACCCCGGATATTTTCATATCATTGTTTAAAACTTAAAATCTACCTTGTTTTGTTTTAATTACTTGTCTTTAGTTTAAAATCAACATCCAACAAAAATCAATCAATTAGATACTCGTAGACATTTAGCTTCATAAATTAATAGCTTAGGTATTAAGCCCTCGTGGGATCGATACATTTGAATGATATGTGCGCTTGCGTAACGTGTGTGTGTTTACCACCGATCAGAACATTTTCATGGTCTGGCCTCTAAATATTCGTTGGGTGTGGACCGATGCACTCAGTAATCAAGTGTGAAGCAAGATAAGATCTGTCGGCCCGTATGTGTATCATAAAAGGGGTTTAGATATCCATATGAGTAAGTCGCGATTCTTAAGACTTTGACAAAAGCCGATCACCTAAGGTGGATCACATTAGTTGTAAAAAATTATGGACATGTCGACATCACATGTGCACCTCAGAAACTTGACTGTGTATTCTATGTTTCCTAAGCACAACTCGGATAGCCTACGACGGAGGGATTGTTAAACATATGTGATGAGCTCGTTTTATAGTTCAGAAAGGTCGTTCGTGTTCTTCGTGAATTCGGAGGTGGCCGAATTGCGTACATATTAGCTAGCCTTATATGACGAACGTGTCCGAACTTAGAGAATCCCAATATGAATTGTACTCGTTGAGCACTTGGGTAGCCGATTAATTATCAACTAAGATAATCAAGTGTTATTAGATAACATTGATTATTTACTTTGACCTAATTGGATTAATTGGATTAATTCAATAATTACACAATGGCTTAATTGTAAAATCATAATTATCTCAACCATTTGAGGATATTATGGTAATTATAAGTATGTAATAATATGTGGTTTTGGCTTCATTTAATTGGATTAAATCAAAGTGAAAAATATTTAAATAATCCATTACCTAATTATTGGCTTGATTTAATTGGATTAAATCAAAGTGAGAGACAATGGAGATTAGTCACACATAATTATACATATTTGGACAAATTAGATTAAGCCTACATAAAAGTTGATTAGAACTTTTATTAATTAAAAATTGCTAAGTTTTGCTATAAATAGCAAGCTTTAGGAAAATTTTAATTAAGTAGAGCAAAAGCTTGAGAAAGCTAAATACAAGCAAGAATTAGAGAATTTAGCCTAAGTTAGAAAAATGTTTAGAGAAACTTTGTGAGATCTTTACAACATTTCAATTAGGTAAAATCAAGATTGAATCTTGGAGTGAAGCTTGCTAGCATTGGAATCAAGATTGGATCTTGGAGTCAAGCTTGCTATCCTTGGAAGTTCTCCAAATATTTCAACAATGAGAAGTAGATTGGATCCTTGAATCAACCTTACTAGGTAAGTTTGATCTTCTCCAAAAGCTATATTTTTCATTAGTGAGACATATAGTGTTGAATTATGTATTAGATACATAATGTTGAAATTAGGCTAATTAACTGTGTTAGGATACTTTGGAAGTATAAACACAATATGCTTGTAATTATGTCAAAATATTTATATTGACATAGACATAAAATTAGAGTTTGGAACTCTAGATAATAGCTTGGAGCTATGATTACCATTCTAGAATCACTTGACCACCTTTGGGTGACCTAGAATTGTTCATGAGTTTGGGTTGTAATTTGATTCAAAGAAATGTGTATATATATTTAATATATATATGTTTATTGCATAACATGTGTTGTGGTTGATTTTGAAATTAAAATTATTTTGGGTGATTTAAAAGGTGTTTAAGTTTTTTTGAAATTAAAAAAAAATAATAATAATTGAATGCAATTGCTTCAACAAAAAATTGCATGCATGCGCTGAATACAATTGTTTTTTCATTCAGCGCATATATGCGCTGAATCAGCAATTGCAATTATATTTTATTTTGATTTTGTTTTTTCCAGGTTTCGATTTATCTCCGGTTTTTTCCTAAACACTTGTAATGGAATATGATATTTTATTAAAATATTATAAAAATACACACATACTAGATATCTACGGGTTAAACCCACTTCCGCTGCGCGGGGCTCCGATCCGACCCTAATAGTTCCACAATGATGGCAACGATTTGGCTATAAATGCAAGACCATTCCATTGATTGTAATCAAGTTCTATCAATTAATGAAAATGTTGTATGCATTGCTGTTCAACTGAGCCAACAAAGAGATTTTTCAAAATCAAAGTGTTCCTATTTTCATTTAAAAAAAAAAAAACTAGTTGCACACGTTGAAGCAAATTCAAATGATCTCTTATTATCTAAATATTATTAGAGTGTAGTAATTAAGAGACAAAGGGGAAATGAAACAATGATATTCTTATCCTCTAAATGAATACAATATAACAATTATAGAAAATGTAAAGCAAAATCCGAGTTCAAGCTATGCATCATGGATTTTTGTTTTTACTAAAAAGAAAAGTGGAAGAAAAGTAGTGTTTTCATAACTGGACCGATGATCGAATTAGTGATTTAAAAGGTTTAATTAGACAGTGGTTCGCTCAGTTGAACCGTTTCAAAAAAAACCAACAAAACAGCTTACGTCATTAATAGTTTTATTTCATTAAAAATTATAAAAAATATATTAATTTTTAATTTTTTTTGTTTTAAAAATTAAATAAATTGAACCACTCTGGTTCGTCGATTTTTTCCGGACCGATTTTTAAGTATTAACCGAATCGAATACAAGGCCGGTTTCTAATTCGACCGGTCCGGGTCTGATTTTAAAAACTAGGAAAAAATGACTTAAAATTTTTGTTTTCCTACAGTTAAGTTCCCCGGTTTGAACCGGTTGGATTTACAAGATAGGGGGTGGGAGGATAAATTTTCTTAGAAATATTTAAAAAAAAAAAGTCACCCTAAAGTTCAATTATGAAGCAATCCGCTTTGGACAAGTTTCAAATTCAAGAAAAAAATCAGACACTTTAATGGCATTTTCAACACTCATTTCAAATTTTAATGATGTTCAATTGTACTAAGAAAATAATACAGCTGTAATGTAAAGCAAAGAGCAATGTAACATTATGAATGCAATGTCAAAAGAATAAAGGCCCGTGGCCGTGAGTAATCATAGCCAGTTTGATTATATTGTTGCTGCTTTTTTTCTGAATCCAATACGCAGCAAAAGTCCACCTCGAATCTTGAGGAGGAAAGTAAAGAAAATACAAACTGCCTTTCTCCATTTTAACTTTCAAAAAGTGTGTTCATTGGAGCCAAGCCAAACTTGCTATATTATTATCTACACAGATTGTGGGGTAGTAAAAATGTACAGTATTATGATGCATGGGTAACTAGCAACGACCTTTTTTTGTTTGTTGCATACTCCTATCACTATCACCATTTGCCTAACACCACCACGCCACAAATGAAATTTTTAAATTTAAGAAAAATTAATATTTATAATAATAAAAAAATCAATTTTTATCAATAAAAACTCACTTAATTTAAAAATTCATTTAGAACCCTTAAAACTCAGGACCAACCCAACCCTACCCTATACCCCATGCAATGCACGACATGAGATGCTAGATAAGTAGATATAGGACCAATTGTCAACACTCTATCCTCGAAAGTCTCGCTATTAGTAGGCAAATAAAAAGACTTCTATTCTCGTTGCCATGTGCCAAACACCACTCTATAATAGACGAGGATGGCAACTGTTCACTTTTCTTGTCTAACTAAAACTACTTGATTCTCACTTTTTAGGACCATAGCTTTAAAATTGAAGTCAAGTAAGAACAGCATTTAAAAAAAAAAAAAAAAAAAAAAAAAAAAAAAAAAAAAAAAAAAAAAAAAACTCGTAAGTATAAACCTCTTGACCACATCTCGTGTGAATTCAGCTGAGTCGGGAGACTGTTAATTTAAAGTCCCACGTGGTTATTGAGTGATGGAAGTAATAGAAAAATCCCCAACACGACACTCGGCCAAACTATTTTGAGCCCAACAAATGGCTCACAAAGTCCCAATTAGACACATGAAAATCGACTAAGCTTTTAGTCACTCAGAAACTAATAGGATCACAATGCAAAGGTAACATGAATTTGCCCCGACATATTAGGTTGTAGCAACAAAGACGCATAACTCTGATGGTACCAAGAGAACTGCTGAAGCATATTCTAATTCAATATTTATTTTTTAAAGGGAAAACCTATACATAAGGGTTTCACTTATAACCCCGACCCCACATCCGAAAATACGATTCCAGGAGCTAATGGGATTATACAGTGATAAGTGATCACAACCTAAGTGAGATGATTACAGAAATACACCATCATCTCTAATACGGAAAGCGCTATAATGTTTTTCTAACCATTTTATCTTTCAAGTGACTAAAGTAAGAAGTGAACTCCATAAGATAATTGTAAGTATTCAACGTCGGCAAGTGTTGAATATCTCACCCCGCATGACCTCGATTGGCATGTGTTCAATTGTGTAACGCTCGGGACCCAGGTACATCCCTGTCTTCTCCAACAGAGCAAGCCCTTCATCTCTACCATATCTTGAAGCATAGAGGTTCAGATACTCAATGTCCTAATACAGCACCCAAAAGAATTAAGACAGTAAATCCACATCAGAGAAAGTACGAAAGACAATTTTTACATGTCCAAGGAAAAAATAATTAATCGGATGAAGGCACTATATATAAATCTGTTTTTACTTTGAACTAGGATTTTGGTCAATAAAAAGCACCACTTGGAGAATAAAGAATAAATGAAACGAAAAGAAGGACAAGCATAGAAATAATAACAAATCCACCTCACCTGCAAACCACAGAGAATTCTCTCTAGTCTCAAAGAAGCAACAGGTTGACGCGAAGAGGAGAACACCTCACCAGGGTAAAATAAAACCCCATCACCAAGGGGAAGGCCCCGCCTAAATCTTATCTGCTTGCATGCCAGGATTATTTTTAAAGCAAAAAAAAGGCACCTTTCAGATAAGGCCAACCAAGTACTAAAAGGACAAGAAAATACCTCAGCACTAGGAACTGTTGCCTTCTCATAACAGTTGGCACCCCAGTATAAGAATCCTGTTCCGCCTTCTTTCCATACACGCCACATTACAGCACGATGCTGTGTACCTCGCATCCCAAGATGCCAATTCGGATGGGGATCAGATGGTTCCAGACAAACATATGTCCACCACTCCAACAACAAAGAATTCAGTTTTCTTCAGCATAGCTTCGAGAATGCTTGTAAACTCAATAGCGTATCCAAACTTGCAATTCTCCAATAAAAGCAAAATTGTCATAATGAACCAATATGAAACTCTTAAAACAGAACTAATGGGCCAAATACTTTATTTGCAACTTAAAGTCAGCCATAAAAGTACCAACCCCTGTTCAATGTTCGATAAAGAAAAGCTTCAAAGCATAAGAAACTTCTATGTGTCAATCACTCTCCCAAAAAACACACTATGTGCATTAGATGACAATCACCGGCCTGACAAACAGATATTGAATGAAAAAACTAGCCACCATTAACATTACACATAACATTCTAACTCACACTATACAATATATTAGTAAATAAATATGCATCTTCACAGTTCTGCATGGTTGGATCAAAGTCCAAGGCCAAGGCTGAAGACAAAACCCTGCTTGCACTGTATGCAACAGTCGTAAACGCTTTTCCAACATTTTACATCAATATTAGAGGTGATATGGCACACCTTAGCACAGAGGTACTAGTTTCTACAGTTCACCTAAGTGCATATGCTGATACTAAGCTTGCAAGTTTTACTAGTCAAATACTTGTAACATGAAATTAAACCATTAGTCTTTTAAAAATGGAACTGTAAAATATTCAAATGTGACTAGCAGGACATTACAACTCTAAACATATTTAAAAAGATTTTTGCAAGACATGAATATCACACGTCACCATGCTATAACCACTTTAGTGCCATGTAACTAACTAGACTACTATGGGTCATTGTTCTAACTAACCAATAAAATTAGAACCAGAAATCCCTTGGGCGATTCTCAAATCATTTAGTAGCAACAGAAAGCTAGGATGTGAGTCCATTGTGACTTGGAGGTCATAGGTTCGAGTTGCGAAAACAGTCTCTTTGCAAAAAAGAAAGGGTAAGACTCTGAATAAAGCTAGAATGTCAAGCTTAAAAACCATAGATAAATTAAGTTCCTTGTCTCCATCCTCAAGCCACATATGTTGAAGGAAATTGATGAAAGAGACTTGTGTTATAATATTTAAAAAAAAAAAAAAAAAAAAAAATCATCCTCAAACTTCTTTAACAAGTTCTGCATGTCCAAGAAGGGAATGAAATAGTTATAAATGCGCCATCTAGATTTTCACTGGTTCGAAAGGCAATAACAAGATAGCAAAGACCCATTTTTACCTTGTTAACAAAGAAAGCATTAGGTTACTCTATGAAAGCTATCTTAAAACTTTTCAGATAATATAAGTTCATGTTAAATTTTGTAGATTACTAGCAGAAAAATATGTATAAGCGGAAGCCCTTGTTTTCTCCACACGATAACATCAAACCATTACAACTTGGAACAGAAGTCTACCCTACCCCACCCTACCTCAGCTGGGTTGTACTCCCAACCTCCTATTGTGAGGTCACCTGGGACATGCTCCATATACTGACAGAGCTATAGCTTGTTGATAAAACCACAAGGCTAAAACTGTAAATTTCCTGTATAAGTAATGACACAACAATTCTGTTAATTGCTAGTCGTTACTAATATTAGGTAAAAATGATGGAATTTGACCTTGGAATAATTGACTTGAGATCAATGGTTCAAATTCCTACACATTTAAACTCTTATCTGCAGGCAGATATATGCAGTAGTACAACTCACTCCCTAGTTACCAACTTATCAAGCTCCAATGCTGGATAGTGCAATTACCAGTCACCATAATGATTAGCTCAGGGCATGTGTTATCAACTCAAATGGGAATTATTAACGCATTTAGTCAATAGGAACTTCAAATAAAATTAGATATTCAGTCATTTTGAAATTGATAGTGTTATTCCAGTTACCAATATGTTACTGAAAGGGCTTGGAACAAAATTATCAATAAACTGATCAGCTCCAAACTTGTCAGGTCAATAGAATCTGTGCGCTTATGTAATCACTCTTTTAAGTTGAGAAAATTTATGTACATCAAGGTAAAGATAAGTGCCTAAAACATGGAAAATTTCCTTGCAAAGAACAAATCAGGAATAAAAAAAACGGGAGTCAAAAAAAGCAAGCAAGCATTGGGGACATACATGAAAAACTGGAAATAAAAAACTTAGGAACAACTATAAGAACCAAAAACACAAGGACCCGCTCAGTTTATAGCTACTTACAAAATCATCATACATCATGATAGGAAGATAATAGACACAAGTTTTTTTTTTTGGAAGTTTTCCAAATCAGTAGTCAAAAGCTCTCAACAAAATTTACCTCACCATTCCCGGGCTGCAATTCAGTGATAATATCTTTTACCAAATCCTCTCGGTTACCAAGCACCCACTCACTGCAAACAAACAAAATCATTTTTTGGAGAATGCTATCCAATGTTGAACTTTAATGTCGGTTAACTAAAAAAATCCGGCACAAAAGTTTAAACAACTTCATGCAATTAAAGACATATCAAGAGTATTTAACTTTGGTAACGAGCATACAATAAAAAAAAAAGTAACAAAAGTTCCATAGGATTACTGCTTGACATATCATAGCATACATACTAC
>SKCR01024191.1:0-33021 GCA_019454045.1 Zanthoxylum bungeanum
TTTCTGACAAGAAGTCCAACTGCATCCAATGAGGATGGCCCACAAACACAAGGAAATAGTTACTATAGGTCATAATCCCGATCTAAGTGTGGGTTCGCAAGAGTGTAGACAAAGGCTCTCACCGGCGAAGGATGGCCCACAACTAGGTCTCCCCACTCAAGGGTTCGAGCGACCAAGTGAGCGCACCTTTTTTTATACACTAAGGTACGTGCCAACGAGCTATGGTGTGTGACTGACTGCCAAATGGACTTCCCGTTATAGATTCCCCAGAGGGAGGGTGGAGCGAGGCTCTCTTAAGTACCCTAGCCTCTTAGGCTCTTATCGCTTGGTGACAGGAATAAACAACGAGTCCTCCAAATTAGTCCATCACAATAGGCTACAAGTAAATGATTATCTAGGTGCCTTCACAGCTTTTCCTTATAGAAAGGTAGTGAATGAAGGAAGACACCAAACCATTACCCAGCCTTAAAAGTGCCTTTGATTAAACCCCTTTTAACCCACAGTAGACACGGTTAATTAAAGCATAAATCATAATATTACAAGACATTATTTCGGGGCCAATTCTCTATCCCCAGTGGAGTCGCCAGACTGTGGGACCCAGGATCTGGGCGACCCATGCTGTTCCGGGCTCGCGGCCTAGTTGGGAGTACGGAGTAGCCCGCGGGGGACTAAATCGGAGAATAATGGAGTCGCCACCCGGTGTGAACCGGGAAAATGAGATTTAAGGCCACACTCACCCCTCGCAAGGGAAAACCTCAAACCGTTGGGTTCAGAATGATCCCTTACTTATGCCACTTGTAATAAAATGATTTATGCAATAATTTAGCCAAGCCTAAACAACTTATTTCCAATGATAATTATATTTCTAATTTCACATGCATGAAATTACAACATACAACATCACATGGCAATCTTATGAACATATTTCGATCATATGATATGGAAAACTAAGAACAACCTAATCATCCTTGAGTACTATCTTATGAATACATCGAATGGATAAATGCGGGAATACAAATAATATGATTGACTACATAATGCAAGAGAGATCACCCAAGAGGCAATTATGCATGAAATATGATGAGACAGACTCAGTTCAGTGTGTGCGTTCATGTAGCGTTCGTAAACGCGTTCGAACGTTAAACTGAAGGTTCGCGTTCGTATAGCATTTGATAACGCGTTCGAACGGGACCAGACCTGATGATACAAAATGCATGATAAAACATAGAAAGTGCGTGCGCATTCGCGTAGCGTTCGAGAACGTGTTCGAACGGTAAACAGAAGGTTCGCATTCGTATAGCGTTCGAGGACGCGTTCGAACAGAACCAGACCTGATGCATGATGAAACTAAGAAACTACGTGCGCGTTCGCTTAGCGTTCGAGAACGCGTTCTAACGATAAACAGAAGGTTCGCGTTCATGTGGCGTTCGAGAACGCGTTTGAACGGAACCAGACCTGATGCATACAACACATACATAAATAAACAAATCCACAATGCAGGACCTCACGTATCCGATTGAACTCATCTCGCATCCAATCGAACATACACTATCCAGCGCGGCAAAACATTATGGTAAAGGATTTTAACCTCTCAAAATAGAGGACCTTTAATCGCACTTGCTAAGCCCATGCGCAAACAACACAATACATATATAAAGAAGTAAAGACAACGATATCGGACTTCGTTTATCCGATTGAACATATCTCACATCCAATCGAATATACATCAACCGGCGCGGCAAAGCATCGTGGTAAAGGATTTTAACCCCTCAGAATAGGGGACCTTTAATCCAACTTACTAAGCCCATGCGCTCGATCACGTCATGCATATAAAAATAAGATAATAATATCGGACTTCGTATACCCAATTGAACACATCTTACATTCAACCGAATATACATCGATCGACGCGGCAAAGCATCGTGGTAAAAGATTTTAACCCCTCAGAATAGGGGACCTTTAATCCAATTACTAAGCCCATAGGCTCGATCACATCGTTACATAAACAAATAACATACGGAATTTAAATAACGAATAATAAATAAATCAAAGCAACATAAAACAAAAGAATGTGCCGTTTACTTAAGCGGTACATGGAGTTGTATCGCGAGTACAGATCATACTACCGTCCATTCGGAATCGGCTATGAAATTTATGTCCGGGTTTCCATCCGATATTCCGCGAGAGTTGACACATCTTTCATTTTATTCCAAGACCACAACATACAATATTTCGTAATATATGCATATTTATCTACTCAAGGGCCACAACATACATTTTAACATAATAATCATGCGAACAGTACTCAATAAATAATTAAAATAAAACTGAAAACGAGTGTGAAAAATACCCTCAGGTCTAACCTTTTTTGCCGACTTTCGGACTTGCGTTTCACGGAGATCGGAAGGGTTAAAGCTCGTCAACTTCTCCGGTTCACTGGTTTAGCGTCTTGGTTCACTGTTTTGCTGTTTTACTTGCTGTTTGACCTCCATTTTGCTGATGTTTCCTATGTATTTTCTACTTACCGTTTCAGGTCTTCAAAGCTACTGTTTTTTTATGTTTTTAGGGGTTTTAGGTGCAGTTTTTTGGTTGTTTAAGGAGGCTAAGGATGCAGTTTTTTATGTTACTGTTTTAAGGATTTTAAGGACTGTTTTAAGGTGTTTTTTGGTGATATGGCTGCAGTTTTTGGGGCTGCTGTTTCGGCGTTTTAGTGGACTGTTTTGAAGGTTTATTTTCGGTGAAGTGAGGGTGGAGATGAAGAGAAATGTTTGCTATTTTTCTTGTGATTTGCGTGTAATGTCAAGGATTTCTTGCTGTGATTTGCGTGTGATGAGTGTGTCTTGTGAAGGGTGTGCATGTCTTGGTTAGGGGTTGTTTATATAGAGAATGGCTAGGGCTTCTCCTTGTCTCACAAGGAAGGGATTTTGGCATTGAAGAGAGGATTTGATTTGGTGTTGGATAAGGAAATCAATGGATTGAGGGTGAGGGGGACAAATTTTGGTGAATTAGGAAGGTTGAATATTTGATTTGCTTGGTTTAGGAATACAATTTGTTAGATTAGGAAGTCAACATTTTTAATTGGTTATGATTGATTTTAATTAGGCATAATATTTCTTTAATTTAGTATATAATATTTTAGTTAGGAAGTTACAATATTTTAATTTGGTATAATTATATTTTATGTCTTATTTAATTTGGTATATCAATTAATTAATATTTTATTTAGTTAATGTTTAATTTAATTAATATTTGATTTAATTTGGATGTAATTTAGGGTGATAGGCCTGTGGGCCTCTCTTGGTGGGCTAGGTGTTGTTGTTGGTTTGGTGAGTGGGCTTAGGGGGTGGCACGGGTTGTGGGCCAAGGTTAAAAGGTTTGCGGGTTTATTTTAGGCCAAGGGTGCTCTAAACGGAGGTCTAGCAAGTGAGCTTGACGCTAAACAAGTGAAAAAAAATATAAAGAAATATGAAATCCCTTCCGACGACCGCTTCCCGCAACTTCCATGACTAAAAAAGGTAGTGCCTCCAACTGAGACTCATCATCGGGTTTCACATGCAAAAATACAATGCCTACAACTATGCCTGATATAGAGCCTTTATTCCTATAAGGATATTTTTGGAGAATTGGGTAGGCATGGCGCTTTGCTCGATGCCAACCTTGTCTTGTAAATCGGTAAAAATATAGTACTAGGTACTTACGTGTTCGGATAGTCTGACGACCGAATTTACTGGCAACATATCCTGGGATCTCATGGGTCGCTTCCCGAAGATTCACCGATGACGTATGACTCGCACTTTTAATTAATCTGGGATTAATTACATGATAGAGAAAATTAATCTGGGATTAATTGCGGAGATATTTTATCTGGGATAAAATATCAATTAAAGAGAGATAACGATTAATTTGGAATTAATCGATAAAATAATATATTCGATATATTATACGAAATTGGATTTCGACGCGGAATTAAAATTGGATTTTAATTCGGGCGAACGAGTTAATTTAGAATTAATTCATTGGCGACGTGAATAGTGATTTCGCTAGGCATAATCATTTAATTGCGTCGCAACGGAAAATTTGTTAATTTGGAATTAGCGAACCCGAGCCCGGCATTGTTTGCAAGCGCATTCGCATTTCGAATTCGAGTGCGGCACGTAAGTCAAATCAAGCATCAAATCTCTAGTCGCATCTAGCGTCACATCATTCGTCAATCAAGTGATAGATGTCTTTCACTTTGAGTGATTGACACCAGTCACTATTCATGAGTGATGTGAGTTGATGGAAAGCTTTTTGAAAGCTTGAATGACATTTATTGTTATTTTAATTATTTGTATATGTTTTATTTTTTTTATTTTTGAAATCAAAGGAAGTGTATTAGATACACTTAACACATTACAACACATATCCATCTCTCTCTCTCCTTGGTTCACGAATTTGGAGCCAAAATTCTTCTTCTTCTCTCTCGGCCAACAAGCCATTTTTCTTCTAAAAAACTCACTGGTTTGACCGTGAAAATGGAGGAAAAAGGGAAGTAAAATGTGATATTTTTGTGGCAAAAACATCAAGAGCTAGCACTCAAAGAGACATGCGAAGGTGATAGGGAAACCACCCATGAGCATGGAACCAAATCTTGGAGCTTGGAGGAAGACACAAAGCCGAAAATGGAGGACCTCCACACAGCTCACTGCCGAGCTTGATAGAGGGCAGAAAATGAAGTTTTGTTGTCCACCGCGTCGCTCAACCGCTCGATGTAAGTATTCCGCAACTTCGTCATATGTATTCGCATGTATTTCATTGCTTGTATTTCGATCCTCGGGGCCTTAGAACCCTAACAATGGTATCAGAGCAAGGTTGATCATGAAAATAATTTAGGGCTTAAAATTGGGTAAATTGATTTTGAGCATGATTTAATTAAATTGGATGATTGAGTATGCTTAAATCATGTTGAATTAAAGATTGATTGGATCAATTTCAAGAATTGGAACATTTTTCCCCAAAATGGATGGCTTGGCCGAATCCTTCACTTGCCCTAATGTCTTGGATTTTTGATTTTTTGATTCATTGGATGAGTTGGAAATCTATTGGGAATGTTGATTTAATGTTTAATTGGATTTAATTGGATTGAATTTGAATTGGACATAAAATCCCCTCTAAAGCCGAGACATATAAAGCATGTATTGGGTTTGATTTTTTGTTAAATTGTGTTGGACACTATTTGATGTTAAAGAGCATGATTAATTAGACAAATTTGTGTTTTGGAAATGTTGATTTAGGTAATTAATTATGTAATGCACTTTGAAGTAATTAAATTGTGAAATTGGATTTTTTGAAATTTAATTATTTGGGCTTAAATTGGATTTGGGCTTGTAATGTCGTAAATAGGCTTATTGGGCTTGGTTGTACCAAGATAGGGTTTAGGCTAAATTGGTTGGATCCAATTGGGCCCAAAACCACTTCCATAAAGCCCAAATGCGACTAATGGACCTTTAATTATTTAATTGGGCCTAATGGGCCTAAATTGATTTCTTGGCTTTTGGGGTTACTCCTTGATTGGACTTTGGTTATTGGGTTTGACCCGAGTTGACCAAAAGTCCACGCCTAAAGAAATTAATTGAAAGCCCATTGGACTTTAATTAAATTGACGTTGGACGTTAATCAGGCTTTGAGACCCGTAACGATTAAATTTGGAATTTAAGTCGTAAAGGTTTATTAATAAAGTGTAATATTTAATTTGGAATTAATAGCGGATTAATATTAAATACAAATTGAATTAGATTTAATTATGTAGTTTAATTTAATTCGAGAATTCGTACTTTGAGTACTTATTCGCAAAACTAGTTTGACTCGCGTAAAATCAAATCGTTGTTTGAACATTGGATGGTCATTAATTATCAGATTAATTAATTTGATTAGATTGATTGATAACATGCTTGTGTGAATACATGGTTACGATGCATGAAGAATGTATATCGGATGGATATTAGATGGGTGGGGCAATTTTAGAAATTGTTGTAATAAATTTGGAATTTATTAATTGGACCTGCGTGTCCAGCCTTATTACCTCCTTACTCTTTGTAATCTCTTCTCACCTATTCCCCTCAATGTAAATGAGGTTTCTTAGAAGTGTAGTGTAACGGGTAGAAGCAAATACTTGTGCTAGTGGGAGAGAGGAAATGGAGAGATTTGATCTAGGATCAATGTGTAAAGTATCCATCCGCATATCATTATTTTATTTTATTATACGCGCTTTATTATGTATTTAGAATGCATGTTTAAGGGTGTATGATGATGAGACCTTAACAAAGATAATAAATTGGTTGCCAATTTTCACGCGAAAAACCCTCACAAAATATTAAGCGTTTTTCCTTCCATTGAGTGATTCTTACTCAAGATCAAGACTGCCATTGGCTTGTTGGCCAAAGTCAAGGAATTTATCCGTCGAGGATGTGTTTGAATCACGAGAGCTTTGTTCCATATTGGTGTCTTGTCCAAGTTGTGGTTTGTTGACCAAAGTCAATACCACTTCTTGTCCATCGACATTGATTACGAAGCTTTCCATGGTCAATGGGTTCCGCTTAACTGGGATCACTAAGTTTGTTGTGCCAAAGCCAAGGCTTAGTTGATTCAGAGGAAAAAGGTTAGGCAATATATTGGATATATTGGCATATATAAGATATATGTTTCAGACTTGGATGTCCCATTACTGGATCTAGGAATTGGATGGGATCCAATTGATCGTAGAGATCTACATAGTTAATTATCATACAATTTGTTGGCCAAAGTCAAGATTGTGTGATATTTAACGGGATCCTAGCCCACTAGGAAACACGGTTTCCTGAGTACTCGACAGAGGGTTAGAGGCTCGCCGAAAAATAGTGGGAGGCAAGAATTAAATTTGCAATATTCGTTTAATTACTTGCCATATGCGCTCAATCAAATAGCATTCGACAATTAAATTAATTATTAGTTGGACTAATATTTAATTGTTGTTTTAATTAATAGTTGGACGGTATTCAAACAAATTAAAAGTATAGTTGATTAATATAATTAGACTATAATAATCATTATATTTAAAAGTACCGAAATCGTTGATTAAATAGTTGGACTATTAGAATCAAGATATAATTGAAAGATTGACATTTAAAACATAATCCTAGGGTAAATGTATTTAAATGGTTTAATTTTTCAAATTAGGAATAAAATTTCAGGATGGTCCTGTAAACTAATAAGTTACTTTATTTGATAAAATAACATATTATGCCTAAGCCCGGAGTTAAGAAAATAGTAGAGCATAATCTTTGGAAGATTTATGTGATGATAACTTTAGTGTTTAATCCATTAAGCTTGCTAATTAGACTCCTTAATTTCTTAATCAGAACTAAGGATTAGATCATTTAAGTAAGATAATGAAATTGAAGGATCTTCATAGATCTTTACAGATCTTAGAAGTACGAAATTGCAATAATAACTCTTGGAGAGTTAATGACTATTCTCAAGGAGACAAAGTCAAAGTTTGCAATAAGGCAAGTAGCACAAGGCGCACCTTACTTCGATATTCTAGAAGGCCAAGGCTTGGCCAAAGGCTTCTGGAATATGGAAAAGGGCAAAGGCAAAATCATTATAATCTTCTGGGAAGATAAATGACATATCCCAAAATGTCTGCCTAAAATGTGGCAAACGGGATCGCGGAAGCGTGACTGCCGTTTGGATAAAGCAGACATGAAGGAATTGAAAAACGGGCAAGGCTCTGACTTCAATTATGTTTGTCATAATTATGTTCACTACTAGTATTGAAATTGGATTTTAAAAACTTAGTGTGGTACATAAATATGTACTGGTGTTCAGAATCTACTTTGAGCAGAATACTGTCTTTAGTAGAGATTTATCTGCGAAATGGAAACGGGAAAAAAGTCGCTGTTTTAATCGTAGATACCTAATTTAGGAACTACCCTTCGGGTGTGTACTTAAATTAGGAAACTGTCATAATGTAACTAGTTTGACTAGGAACATTATCTCTATATCAGTGTTTAATCCGTTGCGGATTTACCTTTATATCCTAGAATACTAAAGTGTTTTATTATATAAAGTTGATATTGAGATAAACACATTTGATGTGAAATAACAACATTTATATTTTGAATATAAATAAATCTCAAACATATTACATGACAAACAAACAGCTCAAACTGATTTGATCAGAAGAGACTAATTGTGGCTTTGTTGTCTGTGACACAATTAAACAAGAATCGTATATCCACACTTTCGAAGAGTGGGTACTATGACTGATTTGATTCCATTCAAATAAAGTCTACGAATCTAGTTTATTGGGCAAGTAAAACACTATTTACTTGGTAAAAGTGCAAATGCCACCGATCTGTTAGCCCTAGTTCATAGTGAAGCAAGTGGGCCCATGTCTAGCTAGGCTAGAGGTGGATATGAATATTTCGTGACCTTTACGGATGTGGCATCACGTTATGGTTATGTGTTTCTTTTGAAACACAAATCGGAAACTTTTAGAGTTTCGACACGAAGTAGACAAATAGATCTGCTAAAGTATTAAACCATCACGGTTAGACCGTAATGGAAAATACTTAAGCAATAAGTTTCTCAAATACTTGAAAGAGTATAGTATTGTTTCAATGAGGACTCCTCCCGGAACACGTCATTTTGACGATGTGTCCGAACTGAGTAACCGAATTTTGTTAGACATGATAAGGTTAATCATAATTCGCTCTGAGCTACCATTTCCTTCAACGGATATGCTTTAACAGTGCAAAACTTATTTTGAATAAGGTTCCATAAAATCTGTTTGACAGATTTCATATTAGATATGAACAAGAAAGAAACTAGGTTTCTCAATCCTGAATATTTGGGATGCTAGGCATATGTTTGGATGATACCAAACTAAAACCCAAATTGGATAAGTGCCAATTGTAGGTTATCCTAGGGATACCAAAGTATATTACTTATACAACTCACAAGAGAACAATGTAATTGTTGCTCACCATGCAGTTTTCCTAAGAGGAATACCTATATGCAGTGGTAAGTGGGAGGATAGTAAAACTCGATGAAAATCGGAGTAACACTATTCCTGGCACCGATTCCTTAATGGAACATGAATAGTTCATCAAGGATGAAACTATACCAATAATCTTCGAATACACAAGAACCGCGTAAGTCGAAGAGAGTCAGAAAACAACATGGGGTATGGGTTTCTGATCTCACCTCATAAAGATGTCAATCTTATTGAGGTATACCAACTGACTACGTATGAGGAAGTGATACAAGGTATCAACTCCCTAATTATGGCAAAGTGTCATGACGTCCGAAATGGATTCCATGTAAATCAACTATGTTTGGACACTAGTTGATGTACCGCAAGGCATTGTGCCTATTGGTACTATATAAGTCTTCCAGGAAGACATACATGGAAGGCAACATACCAACGTACTAAGCTAGGCTTATTGCGAAAATGTTTCGTTATCAACATTGTGTTGATTACGACGAAACCTTTTACCTGTTGCCACGGTAAATCCATTTGGATAATGCTTGCTAATGCTGCATGTTTCATTTATGAAATATGACAGCTGAACGGGAAAATCATTAAATATCCCTAGTCAGAGTATTATCGAGATTGGACATCGATAATGCGTAAAAGACTAGTATTACACTTGTGCGCGTTGTGAGGGCATAACGACATAGTTCTCATATATTTGGGTATAGGATATTCATGCAAGTGTAATAGAAGGTTGTGTTTTACCGATGGTACGGGAAACAGCTTCACTCAGGATAGACCCCCTCAGAATTCCATTGGTAGTATGACTATGTGTCTATGGAAGTCCGAAATCAGGGTAGGTGTATTTGGTCTTAACCTGAGACTTGCACCGCTAATACTTGCGACAATCAATATACTTTGGTTTTGGTTGTCCAGGGCTTTAACCGGTTTCTGTGTACGCCTCTTCTGGGTTTATTGAGAATCGTAGTGTGTCACTCCAGTCATAGTGGAGATGATGTCACGTATGATACGGGACTGGTGCTCTTATATGCTGCAGCTATCAGGATATTATGACTAGGTCATGTATATCCGATTATAGAGACTAGTTACCAGACATCCGACATGTGCTTCGTACGGGGCAGACACAATACCAGCCCCAGGCCTAGCATGTGACATCCGATGCTGGATTGAAATATGCAATACTAAGTATACTACGCCTGATATAGATCCTTATATTCATGTAAGGATATTTCTGGAGAATTGGGTAGGCATGGCGCTTTGCTAGAAGCCAACCTTGTCTTGTAAATCGGTATAAACGTAGTACTAGGTACTTACGTGTTTGGATAGTCCGACGACCGAATTTACTACCAACATATCCAGGGATCTCATGGGTTGCTTCCCGAAGATTCACCGATGACGTATGACTCGCACTTTTAATTTATCTGGGATTAATTGCGGAGATATTTTATCTGGGATAAAATATCAATTAAAGAGAGATAACGATTAATTTGGAATTAATCGATAAAATAATATATTCGATATATTATTCAAAATTAGATTTCGACGCGAAATTAAAATTAGATTTTAATTCGGGCCAACGAGTTAATTTAGAATTAATTCGTTGGCGATGTGAATAGTGATTTCACTAGGCATAATCATTTAATTGCGTCGCAATGGAAAATTCGTTAATTTGGAATTAGCGAACCCGAGCCCGGCATTGTTTACGAGCGCATTCGCATTTCGAATTCGAGTGCGGCACGCAAGTCAAATCAAGCGTCAAATCACTAGTCACATCTAGCGTCACATCATTCGTCAATCAAGTGATAGATGTCTTTCACTTTGAGTGATTGACACCAGTCACTATTCATGAGTGATGTGAGTTGATGGAAAGCTTTTTGAAAGCTTGAATGACATTTATTGTTATTTTAATTATTTGTATATGTTTTATTTTTTTGATTTTTGAAATCAAAGGAAGTGTATTAGATACACTTAACACATTACAACACATATCCATCTCTCTCTCTCCTTGGTTCACGAATTTGGAGCCAAAATTCTTCTTCTTCTCTCTCGGCCAACATGCCATTTTTCTTCTCAAAAACTCACTGGTTTGACCGTGAAAATGGAGGAAAAAGGGAAGCAAAATGTGATGTTTTTGTGGCAAAAACATCAAGAGCTAGCACTCAAAGAGACATGCGAAGGTGATAGGGAAACCACCCATGAGCATGGAACCAAAGCTTGGAGCTTAGCCGAAAATGGAGGACCTCCATACAGCTCACTGCCGAGCTTGACAGAGGGCAGAAAATGAAGTTTTGTTGTCCATCGCGTCGCTCAACCGCTCGATGTAAGTATTCCGCAACTTCGTTGATTGTATTCATATGTATTTTCAATGCTTGAAATGATCTTGGGATGCTTAGAGAATTCCAACAGTCAGTATCTTGCTCAAAGCAGATTCTGAACATCAGTACATATTTTTGTATCACACTAAGTATTTAAAATCTAATTTTATTACTAGTAGTGAACATATTTTATGACAAACATATTTGAAGTCATAGCATTGCTCGTCCTTCAACTCCTTCATGTCTGCTTTGTCCAAACGGCAGTCACGCTTCCGCGATCCCATTTGCCACATTTAGGCAGACATTTTGGGATATGTCTTTTGTCTTCCCAGAAGATTATAATGATTTTTCCTTTGCCCTTTTCAACACTCAAGAAGCCTTTGGCCTAGCCTTGGCCTTTTGGAATATCGAAGTAAGGTGCGACTAGCGCTACTTGCCTAATTGCAAACTATGACTTTGTCTCATTGAGAATAGTCATTAACTCTCCAAGAGTTATTATTGCAATTTCGTACTTCTAAGACCTGTAAAGATCTATGAAGATCCTTCAATTTCATTATCATACTTTAAGGATCTAATTCTTAGTTCTGATTAAGAAATTAAGGAGTCTAATTAGCAAGCTTAATGGATTAAGCACTAAAGCTATCATCACATAAATCTTCCAAAGATTATGCTTTACTATATGCTTAACTCTGGGCTTAGGCCTAATATGTTATTTTATCAAATAAAGTAACTTATTAGTTTCCAGGACCATCCTGAAATTATTCCCAATTTTGAAAATTAAAGTCGTTTAATACCTTTTCCCCAGGATTATGTTTTAAACACTAATCTTTCATTTTATCTTGATTCTAATAGTCCAACTATTTAATCAACGATTTAGGTACTATTAAATATAATGATTATTATAGTCCAACTATATTAATCAACTATACTTTTAATTTGTTTGAATACAGTCCAACTGTTTTAAAACAACGATTTAAATAATAGTCCAACTAACATTTATTATATTTGACGAATGATATTTGATTTGAGCGCGTATGGCAAGTAATTAAACGAATATTGCAAATTCAATTCTTGCCTCCCACTATTTTTCGGAGAGCCTCTAACCCTCCGTCGAGTACTCGGGAAACCGTGTTTCCTAGTGGGCTAGGATCCCGTTAAATATCACACAATCTTGACTTTGGCCAACAAATTGTATGATAATTAACTAGGTAGATCTCTAAGATCAGTTGGATCCAATCCAATTCATAGATCCAGTAGGGGGACATCCAAGTCCGAAACATATATCTTATATATGCCAATATATCTAATATATTACCTAACCTTTTTCCTCTGAATCAACTAAGCCTTGGCTTTGGCACAACAAACTTAGTGATCCAGTTAAGCTTGACCCATTGACCATGGAAAGCTTCGTAATCAATGTCGAAGGACAAGAAGTGGTCTTGACTTTGGCCAACAAACTGTGGGAGTTTCTACGGCCCCGAGGATCGATTAACATGCATAAAATAAACATGCGAATACAATGATTAGTGTGCTGCTGAGCGGTTGAGCGACGCGGCAACGAATAAAAAGTTATTTTCTGCTCACTGTCATGCTCGGCAGTGAGCTGCTGTTCTTCCTCCAAGATGCGGCTTTGGTGCTCCTTGAACAAGCTCCAAGCTTCGTCAAATGATTCCAAGCTCATGGGTGGACTTCCCTATCACCTTCGCATGTCTCTCGGAGTACTAGCTCTCAAGAAATTTGCCAAAAATTTCCCACACTTTGCTTCCCATCTTCTCGGTTTTGTCCAGCAAAAACCAGTGAAGAAAATGCCCAAATGGGTGTGAAAAGAGAGGGAGAGGAGAGAAGAGAGAGTTGTGAATTAGTTGGTATTTGATTTCCAAAATCAAAACATATACCTAATAATTAAATAATAATATATGTCATTCAAGCTTTCAAAAGCTTTCCAACCACTTCCATCAACTCACAACACTCAATCAATCAATTGTCACATCACTCAAAGTGACATGTGATTTGACGCTTGATGTGACTAATGATTTGACGCTTGATTTGACTTGCGTCCTGCACTCGAATTCGAAATGCGAATGCGCTCGCAAACAATCCCGGGCTCGGGTTCGCTAATTCCAAATTAATGAATTTTTCGTTGCGTCGTAATTAAATCTAATTTAATTAAATAATCATGCCTAACATAATTACTATTCATGTCGCTAACGAATTAATTCTAAATTAATTCGTTCGCCCGAATTAAAATCTAATTTTAATTCCGCGTCGAAATCCAATTCCGTCTAATATATGAAATAAATTAATTTATCGATTAATTCCAAATTAATCGTTTTCTCTCCTTAATTGATATTTTATGCCAGATAAAATATCTCCGCAATTAATCCCAAATTAATTTTCTCTCTCATCGAATTAATCCCAGATTAATTAAAAGTGCGAGTCATACATCATCGGTGAATCTTCAGGAAGCGACCCATGAGATCCCCGGATATGTTGGTAGTAAATTCGGTCGTCGGACTATCCGAACACGTAAGTACCTAGTACTATGTTTATACCGATTTACAAGACAAGGTTGGCTTCTAGCAAAGCGCCATGCCTACCCAATTCTCCAGAAATATCCTTACAAGAATATAAGGATCTATATCAGGCATAATATACGTAGTATTGCGTATTTCGATCCAGCATCGGATGTCACGTGCTAGGCCTGGGTCTGGAATTGTGTCTGCCCCGTACGAAGCACATGTCGGATGTCTGGTAACTAGTCTCTATAATCGGATATACTTGACCTAGTCATAATATCCCGATAGCTGCAGCATATAAGAGCACCAATCCCGTATCCTACGTGACATCATCTCCACTATGACTGGAGTGATACTTCCGTCTTGACATCACACCCAACACACCACGATTCTCAATATACCCAGAAGAGGCGTTCATAGAAACCGGTTAAAGCCCTGGATGACCAAAACCAAAGTATATTGATTGTCGCAACTATTAGCGGTGCAAGTCTCAGGTTAAGACCAAGTACACCTACCCTGATTTCGGACTTCCATAGACACATAGTCATACTACCAATGGAATTCCGAAGGGGTCTATCCAGAGCGAAGCTGTTTCCCATACCATCGGTAAAACACAACCTCCTATTACACTTGCATGAGTATCATATACCCTAATATATGAGAACTATGTCGTCATGCCCTCACAACGCGCACAAGTGTAATACTAGTCTTTTACGCATTTATCGATGTCCAATCTCGATAATACTCTGACTAGGGATATTCAATGATTTATCCTTTGTGGATTGATACTGTCTCATATCATTCTCAATCCATGAACAAATCACAGGGACCTCCTATCATTTATACATCTTGGTGATCTAATCACAAATGATAAGAGAGCAATCTCATTTGTCACATAGTTAATTTGTACAACAACACCATGATCTGTACAAATAGTGACGCTATGGGTTATAATTGTCCAACAATCTCCCACTTGGCCTATAGCCAGTCACTCGAGTGTCTAACACCCGAACTATGTACGGTCCGCTCAAACTGCTGAGAATCAGATGAATATCGAAGTATATATCTGGATCGTTGATGAGACCATTAATTCTTTAGCATGTGCTGAAGCCTAGCTCAGCTGCTAAAAGAACTATATCTAATCTAATTAGATTTGTATTGAACCAAATGGCTTCTATTGCTGCCTCACCTGCAGCAATAACCCGCATTTGTTGTTTATTCAGTAACAGTATATTGCTTGGAAGATTTCCAGCTCACTGTACCGTTATTCAAACTGTATAGTACCGTTTGCGACTTGTAGTCATTTTATCGGTTTAGGAAACTTGCAGTAGTGATCCCAGTCACTTCAAGTTCTCCATCTCCATAGTATAAGACAACATCCTTAGATCTCTCAGATACTAATGGATGTTCTTAATATCAATCCAGTGACCATCACTTGGATTGGCCTGATTGTGAATCCATATGCTCAAAGCGTATGAGACACCAGGTCGCGTACATTTTTCAATGTACGATTTCTCGGAGAGTTTTCATGAAAGCCAAGCTTTCACCGATTATTTTATGGGAATATCAATTCCAAGAAATGACATATTATCAGTATTGTATAGGACAACCACTGTTAGTGCGCTCCCACTAACCTCCTTATATACACAAGAATCATTTCGTTTTGAATTAAATCATAAATTATTATGATTACATCAAAATGATAATTCCAAGAACCTATGCTTGCTTCAATCCAAACATGGATCGAATAACCTGCAAACCTTGTTTGCTAGTTTTGGTACGACAAAACCGTCAGGATGTTGTAAACATCCTCAAAAGGTTTCCTTTTAAGGAAAGTGATTTTCCCGTTCAGCTGACATTTTTCATAAATAAAACATGCAGCATTAGCAAGCATTATCCAAATGGATTTACTATGGCAACAGGTAAAAGGTTGAATCGTAATCAACACAATGTTGATAACGATACCTTTCCTCTAAAAGCCTAGCTTAGAACGTTGGTATGTTTCCATCCATGTATGTCTTCCTTGAAGACTTATAAAGTACCAGTAGGCACAATGCCTTGCGGTACATCAACTAGTATCCAAACTTGTTGATATACATGGAATCCATTTCGGACTCATGGCACTTTGCCATAATAGGGAGTCGATACCTTGTATCACTTCCTCATACGTAGTCAGTTGGTATTCCTCAATAAGATAGACATCTTTATGAGGTGAGATCAGAAACCCATACCACAGGTTGTTTTCTGACTCACTCCGACCTACGCGGTTCTTGTGTATTCGAAGATTATTGGTAATAGTTTCATCATTGATGAACTATTTATGTTCCATTAAGATTCGGTGCCTTGGAATAGTATTACTCCGATTTTCATCGAGTTTTACTATCCTCCCACTTACCACTGCATATCGGTATTCCTCTTAGGAAAATCGCATGGCGAGCAACAATTACATTGTTCTCTTGTGAGTTGTATAAGTACTATACTTTGGTATCCCTAGGATAACCTACAATTTGGCACTTATCCGATTTGGGTTTTAGTTTGGTATCATCCAAAAATATGCCTAGCATACCCAAATATTCAGGAATGAGAAACCTGGTTTCTTTCATGTTCATATCTAATATGAAGTATGTCTAACAGATTTTATGGAACCTTATTCTAAATATGTTCTGCACTATTTATGTGTATCCGTTGAAGGAAATGGTAGCTCAGAGCGACTCATGATTAACCTTTATCATGTCCAACAAAATTTGGTTACTCAGTTCGGACACACCGTCAAATTGACATGTTTCGGGAGGAGTCCTCATTGAAAGAATACTATACTCTTTCAAGTATTTTAGAAACTAATTGCTTAAGTATTTTCCATTGCGGTCTTACCGTGATAGTTTAATACTTTAGCCGATCTGTTTGTCTATTTCGTGTCGAAACTATAAAAGTTTCCGATTTGTGTTCTTCAAAAGAAACACCTAACCATAACGCGATGCCACATCCGTAAAGGTCTCGAAATATTCATATTCACCTCTAGCCTAGCTAGACATGGACCCACTTGTTTCACTATGAACTAGGGCTAACAGATCGGTGGCATTTACACTTTTACCAAGTAAAGGTGTTATAAGAACTTTGCCCAATAAACTAGATTCATAGACTTTATTTGAATTGAATCAAATTTGTCCTAGTACCCACTCTTCGAAAGTGTGGATATACGAGTCTTATTAATTGTGTCCCAGACAACAATGCCACAATTAGTCTCTTCTGATCAAATCAGTTTGAGCTATTTGTTTGTCATGTAATACATTTGAGATTTATTTATATTCAAAATATAAATGATGTTATTCACATCTAATGTGTTCATCTCAATATCATCTTTATATAATAAAACACTTTATTGTTCTAGAATATAAAGGTCCATCCGCAACAGATTGAACACTGATATAAAGATAATGTTTCTAGTCAAACTAGTTACATTATAACAGTTTCCAAATTTAGGTACACTCCCGAGGGTAGTTCCTAAAATAGGTATCTACGGTTGAAACAACGATTTTCGTCCCGTTTCCAATTCGCAGATGAATCTCTATGGAAGTCAGTATCCTGCTCAAAGCAGATTCTGAATACCAGTATATATTTATGTACCACACTAAGTATTTAAAATCCAATTTTAATACCAGTAATGAACATATTTATGACAAACATATTTGAAGTCAGAGCCTTGCTCGTCTTCAATTCCTTCATGTCTGATTTGTCCAAACGGCAGTCACGCTTCCGCGATCCCGTTTGCCATAATTTAAGGCAGACATTTTGGGATATGTCTTTTATCTTCCCAAAAGACTATAATGATTTTGCCTTTGCCTTTTTCAACACTCCATAAGCCTTTGGCCAAGCCTCAGAATTCTAGAATATCGAAGTAAAGTGCGCCTTGCGCTACTTGCCTTATTGCAAACTTTGACTTTGTCTCCTTGAAAATAGTCATTAACTCTCCAAGAGTTAAGTATTGCAATTTAGTACTTCTAAGATCTAAGAATAGATCTATGAAGATCCTTCAATTTCAGTATCATACTTTAAGGATCTAATCCTTGGTTCTGATTAAGAAATTAAGGAGTCTACTACGACAAACTTAATGGATTAAGCACTAAAGTTATCATCACATAAATCTTCCAAAGTTCATGCTCTACTATTCGCTTAACTCCGGGCTTAGGCCTAATATGTTATTTTATCAAATAAAGTAACTTATTTGTTTCCAGGACCATCTTGAAATTATTCCCAATTTGAAAATTAAACCATTTAAATATATGTTCCCTAGGATTATGTTTTAAATGTCAATCTTTTAATTTTATCTTGATTTTAAATTTTTAATAGTCCAACTATTTAATCAATGATTTGTACTATTTATTATAATGATTATTATAGTCCAACTATTTAATCAACTATAATTTATTTGTTTGAATATAGTCCAACTATTTATTAAAACAACAATTTAAAAATTAGTCCAACTAACATTTAATTTATTTGACGAATGATATTTGATTGAGCGCGTATGACAAGTTATTAAACGAATATTGCAAATTCAATTCTTGCCTCCCACTATTTTTCGGCGAGCCTCTAACCCTCTGTAAAGTACTCGGGAAACTGTGTTTCCTAGTGGGCTAGGATCCCGTTAAATATCACACAATCTTGACTTTGGCCAACAAATTGTATGATAATTAACTAGGTAGATCTCTAAGATCGATTGGATCCAATCCAATTCCTAGATCCGGTAGGGGGACATCCAAGTCCGAAACATATATCTTATATATGCCAATATATCCAATATATTACCTAACCTTTTTCCTCTGAATCAACTAAGCCTTGGCTTTGGCACAATAAACTTAGTGATCCAATCAAGCGTGACCCATTGACCATGGAAATCTTCGTAATCAATGTCGATGGACAAGAAGTGGTCTTGACTTTGGTCAACAAACCACAACTTGGACAAGACACCGATATGGAACAAAGCCTTCGTGATTCAAACACATCCTCGACGGACAAAGGTCTTGACTTTGGCCAACAAACCAATGCCAGTCTTAGATCTTGAGTAAGAATCACTCAATGGAAGGAAAAACGCTTAATATTTTGTGAGGGTTTTTCACGTGCAAATTGGCAACCAATTTATTATCTTGGTTAAGGTCTCATCATCATACACCCTTAAACATGCATTCTAAATACATAATAAAGCGCATATGATAAAATAATATTATATGCGGATGGATACTTTACACAATGATCCTAGATCAAATCTCTCCCTTTCTCTCTCCCGCTAGCACATGTATTTGCTTCTACCCGTTACACTACACTTCTAAAGAAACCTCATTTACATTGAGGGGATTTGGTGAGAGGAGAATACAAAGAATAAGGAGGTAATAAGGCTGGACACGCAGGTCCAATTAATAAATCAAATTTATTACAACAATTTCTAAAATTTCCCCACCCATCTAATATCCATCCGATTTACATTATTCATGCATCGCAACCATGTATTCACACAAGCATGTTATCAATCAATCTAATCAAATTAATTAATCTGATAATTAGTGACCATTCAATGTTCAAACAACGATTTGATTTTGCTCGAGTCGAACTCGTTTTGCGAATAAGTACTCAAAGTACGAATTCTCGAATTAAATTAAACTACATAATTAAATCCAATTCAATTTGTATTTAATACTAATTCGCTATTTAATTCCAAATTAAATATTACACTTTATTAATAAACCTTTTACGACTTAAATTCCAAATTTAATGGTTACGGGTCTCAAAGCCCGATTAACGTCCAACGTTAATTTAATTAAAGTCCAATGGGCTTTTATTTAATTTCTTAAGGCGTGGACTTTTGGTGAACTCGGGTCAAAGCGAATAACCAAAGTCCAATCCGGGAATTACCCCATAAGCCTAGAAATCAATTTAGGCCCATTAGGCCCAATTAAACTTTAAATGTCCATTAGTTACATTTGGGCTTTATGGAAGCGGTTTTTGGCCTAATTGGATCCAACCAATTTTGCCTAAACCCAACTTGGTAAACCAAGCCCAATAAGCCCATTTACAACATTACAAGCCCAAATCCAATTAAGCCCAAATAATTAAATTACAAAAAATCCAATTTCACAATTTAATTACTTCAAAGTGCATTACATAATTAATTACACAAATCAACATTTCCAAAACACAAATTTGTCTAATTAATTATGCTCATCAACAACAAAACATGTCCAACATATTTTATCAACAAATCAAACCCAATATACATGCTATATGTCTCAGCTTTGTGGGAATTATTTTGTCCAATTTGAATTCAATCCAATTAAATCCAATTCAACATAAATCAATATTCCCAACACAATTCTAACTCATCCAATGAATCAAAAATCAAAATCCAAGACATTTAGGGCAAGTCTAACTCTCGGCCAAGCCATGATAATTTGTGGAAAATTGTTCCAAATGAATTTTCTTGAAATTGATCAAATCAAACTTCAATTAAAACACATTTAAGCATATTCATTCATCCAATTTCATAAATTCATGCTCAAAATCAATTTACCCAATTTAAGCCCTAATCAAATTTCATGCTTTTCAATCGCTCTGATACCATTGTGGGAGTTTCTACGGCCCCAAGGATCGATTAACAAGCATAAAATAAACATGCGAATACAACGAGGGAGTTGCGGAATACTCACATCGAGCGGTTGAGCGACGCAGCAACGAATAAAAAATTATTTTCTGCTCACTGTCATGCTCGGCAGTGAGCTGTTGTTCTTCCTCCAAGATGCGGCTTTGGTGCTCCTTGAACAAGTTCCAAGCTTCGTTAAATGATTCCAAGCTCATGGGTGGACTTCCATATCACCTTCGCATGTCTCTCGGAGTGCTAGCTCTCAAGAAATTTGCCACAAATTTCCCACACTTTGCTTCCCATCTTCTCGGTTTTGCCCAGTAAAAACCAGTGAAGAAAATGCCCAAATGGGCGTGAAAAGAGAGGGAGAGGAGAGAAGAGAGAGTTGTGAATTAGTTTATATTTGATTTCCAAAATCAAAATATATACCTAATAATTAAATAATAATATATGTCATTCAAGCTTTCAAAAGCTTTCCAACCACTTCCATCAACTCACATCACTCAATCAATCAATTGTCACATCACTCAAAGTGACATGTGATTTGACGCTTGATGTGAATAATGATTTGACGCTTGATTTGACTTACGTGCCACACTCGAATTCCAAATGCGAATGCGCTTGAAAACAATCCCGGGCTCGGGTTCGCTAATTCCAAATTAATGAATTTTCCGTTGCGTCGTAATTAAATCTAATTTAATTAAATAATCATGTCTAGCATAATTACTATTCACGTCGCTAACGAATTAATTCTAAATTAATTCGTTCGCCCGAATTAAAATGTAATTTTAATTCCGCGTCGAAATCCAATTCCGTCTAATATATCAATATATTAATTTATCGATTAATTCCAAATTAATTGTTTTCTCTCTTTAATTGATATTTTATCCCAGATAAAATATCTCCGCATTAATCCAGATTAATTTTCTCTCTCAACGAATTAATCCCAGATTAATTAAAAGTGCGAGTCATACGTCATTGGTGAATCTTCGGGAAGCGACCCATGAGATCCCCGGATATGTTGGCAGTAAATTCGGTCATCGGACTATCCGAACACGTAAGTACCTAGTACTACATTTATACCGATTTACAAGACAAGGTTGGCTTCTAGCAAAGCGCCATGCCTACCCAATTATCCAGAAATATCCTTACAGGAATATAAGGATCTATATCAGGCGTAGTATATGTAGTATTGCGTATTTCGATCCAGCATCGGATGTCACGTGCTAGGCCTGGGGCTGGAAATGTGTCTGCCCCGTACGAAGCACATGTCGGATGTCTAGTAACTAGTCTCTATAATCGGATATACATGACCTAGTCATAATATCCCGATAGCTGCAGCATATAAGAGCACCAGTCCCGTATCATACGTGACATCATCTCCACTATGACTGAAGTGATACTTCCGTCTTGACATCACACCCAACACACTACGATTCTCAATATACCCAGAAGAGGCGTACACAGAAACCGGTTAAAGCCCTGGACGACCAGAACCAAAGTATATTGATTGTCGCAACTATTAGCGGTGCAAGTCTCAGGTAAGACCAAATACACCTACCCTGATTTCGGACTTCCATAGACACATAGTCATACTACCAATGGAATTCCGAGGGGGTCTATCCAGAGCGAAGCCTGTTTCCCATACCATCGGTAAAACACAACCTCATATTACACTTGCATGAGTATCCTATACCCAAATATATGAGAATTATGTCGTCATGCCCTCACAACGCGCACAAGTGTAATACTAGTCTTTTACGCATTTATCGATGTCCAATCTCGATAATACTTTGACTAGGGATATTCAATGATTTATCCTTCGTGGATTGATACTGTCTCATATCATTCTCAATCCATGAACAAATCACAGGGACCTCCTATCATTTATACATCTTGATGATCTAATCACAAATGATAAGAGAGCAATCTCCTTTGTCACATAGTTAATTTGTACAACAACACCATGATCTGTACAAATAGTGACGCTATGGGTCATAATTGTCCAACACAAACCACAACTTGGACAAGACACTGATATGGAACAAAGCTCTCGTGATTCAAACACATCCTTGACGGAAAAAGGCCTTGACTTTGGCCAACAAGCCAGTGCCAGTCTTAGATCTTGAGTAAGAATCACTCAATGGAAGGAAAAACGCTTAATATTTTGTGAGGGTTTTTCGCGTGCAAATTGGCAACCAATTTATTATATTTGTTAAGGTCTCATCATCATACACCCTTAAACATGCATTCTAAATACATAATAAAGCGCGTATAAATAAATAATAATGATATGCGGATGGATACTTAACACATTGATCCTAGATCAAATCTCTCTATTTCCTCTCTCCCGCTAGCACATGTATTACTTCTACCCGTTACACTACACTTCTAAAGAAATCTCATTTACATTGAGGGGAATAGGTGAGAAGAGAAATACATAGAGTATGAAGGTAATAAGGCTAGACACGCAGGTCCAATTAATAAATTCCAAATTTATTACAACAATTTCTAAAATTGCCCCACCCATCTAATATCCATCTGATATACATTATTCATGCATCGCAACCATGTATTCACACAAGCATGTTATCAATCAATCTAATCAAATTAATTAATCAGATAATTAGTGACCATCCAATGTTCAAACAACGATTTGATTTTGCTCGAGTCAAACTCGTTTTGCGAATAAGTACTCAAAGTACGAATTCTCGAATTAAATTAAACTACAAAATTAAATCCAATTCAATTTGTATTTAATACTAATTCGATATTTAATTCCAAATTAAATATTACACTTTATTAATAAACCTTTACGACTTAAATTCCAAATTTAATCGTTACGGGTCTCAAAGTCCGATTAACGTCCAACGTCAATTTAATTAAAGTCCAATGAGCTTTCAATTAATTTCTTTAGGCGTGGACTTTTGGTCAACTCGGGTCAAACCCAATAACCAAAGTCCAATCAAGGAGTAACCCCATAAGCCAAGAAATCAAGGGGCCCATTAGGCCCAATTAAATAATTAAAGGTCCATTAGTCGCATTTGGGCTTTATGGAAGCGGTTTTGGGCCCAATTGGATCCAACCATTTAGCCTAAACCCAACTTGGTACAACCAAGCCCAATAAGCTCATTTACAACATTACAAGCCCAAATCCATTTAAGCCCAAATAATTAAATTACAAAAAATCCAATTTCACAATTATTACTTCAAAGTGCATTACATAATTAATTACCCAAATCAACATTTCCAAAACACAAATTTGTCTAATTAATCATGCTCTTTAACATCAAATAGTGTCCAACACAATTTAACAAAAAATCAAACCCAATACATGCTTTATATGTCTCGGCTTTGGAGGGGCTTTTATGTCCAATTCAAATTCAATCCAATTAAATCCAATAAACATTAAATCAACATTCCCAATTGATTTCCAACTCATCCAATGAATCAAAAAATCAAAATTCCAAGACATTAGGGCTTCTCTAGTTTTCGGCCAAGCCATAAAAATTGGGCAAATTTGTTCCAAATAATATTTCATCAAATTGATCCAATCAATCCTCAAAAAAACATGTTTTAAGCATGCTCAAACATCCAATTTAATTAAATCATGCTCAAACACATTTTACCCAAATTTTAACCCTAATATATTTTCATGCTCAACCTTGCTCATAGATACCATTGTTGGAATACTCTAAGCATCCCAAGATCATTTCAAGCGTTGAAAATAACATGCAAATACATTCAAGGAGTTGCGGAATACTCACAAGGATCGGTTGAGACGATGCGGTGACAAAAAAAACAACTTCTCCCTCCTCCAAGGCTCGGTAAACTCATTGGTTTGCTGCTTGTTGTCTCGGCAGTGAGCAGTCTTCTTGTCCTCAAATTCGGCCATGGTCCTCCATTGAAGTCTTCAAGCTCCAAGCTTCCAAAATGGATTCCAAGCTCAAAATGAGTGAAGTTCCCTATCACCTAGGATGGATCCTATGTGTGCTAGCACTTGTGATTTTGTAACAAAATCATCATATTTCTTCTCTTGATTCGCGGCAGTGAAGGAAAACCAGAGGAGAAAAATCGGTCCAAGACCGTGTGAGAGAGAAGAGATTTTTGGCTCCAAAAACGTGAGCTAAGGAGAGAGAGAGATGGATATATGTTGTAATGTGCTAAGTGTATCTAATACACTTCCTTTGATTTCAAAAATCAAAATAAAACATATACAAATGATTAAAATAACAATAAATGTCATTCAAGCTTTCAAGAGCTTTCCATCAACTCACATCACTCATGAATAGTGACTGGTGTCAATCACTCAAAGTGAAAGACATCTATCACTTGATTGACGAATGATGTAACGCTAGATGCGACTAGCGATTTGACGATTGATTTGACTTGCGTGCCGCACTCAAATTCGAAATGCGAATGCGCTCGCAAATAATCCCGGGCTCGGGTTCGCTAATTCCAAATTAACGAATTTTCCGTTGCCACGCAATTAAATGATTATGCCTAGCGGAATCACTATTCACGTCGCTAACGAATTAATTCTAAATTAACTCGTTCGCCCGAATTAAAATCCATTTTAATTTCGCGTCGAAATCCAATTTCGTATAATATATCGAATATTTATTTTATCGATTAATTCCAAATTAATCGTTATCTCTCTTTAAATGATATTTTATCCCAGAAAAAATATCTCTGCAATTAATCCCAGATTAATTTTCTCTCTCATCATTAATTAATCCCATATTAAAAAAGTACGAGTCATACGTCATCGGTGAATCTTCGGAAAGCGACCCATGAGATCCCCGAATATGTTGGCAGTAAATACGGTCGTCAGACTATCCAAACACGTAAGTACCAAGTACTACGTTTGTACCGATTTACAAGACAAGGTTGGCTTCTAGCAAAGCGCCATGCCTACCCAATTCTCCATAAATATCCTTACATGAATATAACGATCTATATCAGGCGTAGTATACGTAGTATTGCGTATGTCGATCCAGTATCGGATGTCACGTGCTATGCTTGGGGCTGGAATTGTGTCTGCCCCATACAAAGAACATGTCGGATGTCTGGTAACTAGTCTCTATAATCGGATAAACATGACATTGTCATTTTATCCCGATGACTGCAGTACTTAAGAGTACTAGTACGTATCATACGTGACATCATCTCCACTATGACTGGAGTGATACTTCCGTCTTGACATCACACCCAACACACTACGATTCTCAATATACCCAACAGATGCGTACACAGAACCTGTTAAAGCCCTGGACGACCAAAACCAAAGTATATTGATTGTCGCAAGTATTAGCGGTGCAAGTCTCAGGTTAAGACCAAATACACCTACCCTGATTTCGGACTTCCATAGACACATATTCATACTACCAATGGAATTTCGAGGGGGTCTATCCAGAGCGAAGCTGTTTTCCGTACCATCGGTAAAACAAAACCTCCTATTGCACTTGCATGAGTATCCTATACCCAAATATATGAGAACTATGTCGTTATGCCCTCACAACGCGCACAAGTGTAATACTAGTCTTTTACGCATTATCGATGTCCAATCTCGATAATACTCTGACTATGGATATTTAATGATTAATCCTTCAGGACTGATACTGTCTCATATCATTCTCAATCCAGGAACTAATCATAGGGACCTCCTATCATTTATACATCTTGGTGATCTAATCACAAATGATAAGAGAGCAATCTCATTTGTCACATAGTTAATTTGTACAGCAACACCATGATCTGTACAAATAGTGACGTTATAGGTCATATTGTCCAACAAAGGTTTCCCGAGTACTCCACAGAGGGTAGAGGCTCGCCGAAAAATAGTGGGAGGCAATTATTAAATTTGCAATATTCATTTAATAACTTGCCATACGCTCATTTCAAATATTACGTCAAATAAATTATTTATTAGTTGGACTAATAATTAATGTTGTTTTAAATAAAACAGTTGGGACTGTATTCAAACTAATTCATTATAGTTGATTATATAATTGGATTATAGTAATCAATATTTTGAATTAACAATTTCATTTATAGTTGATTTTATAATTGGATTATAGTAATCAATATAATTGAATTTAACCTATTAAATTATAGTTGATTAAATAGTTGGACTATAGTAATCATTATAATAAATTGTACCTAAATCGTTGATTGGATGGTTGGACTATAGCAATCAAGATAAAATTGAAAGATTAACGTTTAAAACATAATCCTAGGGAAAATGTATTTAAATTATTTAATTTTCAAATTGGGAATATAACTTCAGGATAGTCCTGGAAACTAATAAGTTACTTTATTTGATAAAATAACATATTAGGCCTAAAGCCCGGAGTTGAGCAAAAGGTAGAGCATGATCTTTGGAAGATTCATGTGATGATAACTTTAGTGCTTAATCCATTAAGCTTGCCAAATAGACTCCTTAATTTCTTAATCAGAACCAAGGATTAGATCCTTAAAAGTATGATAATGAAATTGAAGGATCTTTATAGATCTATTTTAGATCTTTGAATTACTAAATTGCAATAGTAAACTCTTGGAGAGTTAATGGCTATATCAAGGAGTCACAGCCAAGTTTGCAATAGGCAAGAAGCGCAAGACGCATCTTATTTCGACATTCCGGAAGGCCAAGGCTTGGCCAAAGGCTTCTAGAGTGTGAAAAGGGCAAAGGCAAAATCATTACAGTCTTCTGGGAAGATATAGGACATATCCCAAGATGTCTGCCTAAATTGTGGCAAACGGGATCGCGGAAGCGTGACTGCCATTTGGACAAATCAGACATGAAGGAATTGAAGACGGGCAAGGCTCTGACTTCAAATATGTTTTTCATAAAATGTTCACTGCTAGTATTAAAATGGATTTTAGATACTGGAAGTGGTACATAAATATGTACTGTTCTGCAGAATCTGCTGTAAGCAGGATATTGACTTCAGTTGAGATTTATCTACGAAACGAAAACGGGACGAAAGTCGCTGTTTAACCGTAGATACCTAAGTTTAGGAACTACCATTCAGGTATGTACTTAAATTAAGAAACTGTTAAAATGTAACTAGTTTGACTAGATACATTATCTCTATATCAGGGTTTAACCTGTTGCGGGTATACCTTTATATTCTAGAACACTAAAGTGTTTTATTATATAAAGATTATATTGAGATAAACACATTAGATGTGAATAACAGTATTTATATTTTGAATATAAATAAATCTCAAACATATAATATGACAAATAAATAGCTCAAACTGAATTAATCAGTTGAGACTTGTAAGTGGCATTGTTGTATGGGACACAATTAAACAAGACTCGTATATCCACACTTTCGAAGAGTGGGTACTAGGAAAAATTTGATTCCATTCAAATAAAGTCTACGAATCTAGTTTATTAGGCAAAGTGCCTAAAACACCTTTACTTGGTAAAAGTGCAAAATGCCACCGATCTGTTAGCCCTAGTTCATAGTGAAGCAAGTGGGCCTATATCTAGCTAGGCTAGAGGTGGATGTGAATATTTCGTGACCTTTACGGATGTGGCATCGCGTTATGGTTATGTGTTTCTTTTGAAACACGAATCGGAAACTTTTAGGGTTTCGACACGAAGTAGACAGACAGATCGACTAAAGTATTAAATCATCACAGTTAGACCACGATGAAAATACTTAAGCAATAAGTTTCTAATATACTTGAAAGAGTATAGTATTCTTTCAATGAAGACTCCTCCCGGAACACGTCATCCTGACGGTGTGTCCGAACGGAGAAACCGATGTTTGTTGGACATGATAAGGTTAATCATTAGTCGCTCTGAGCTACCATTTCCTTCAACGGATACGCATTAACAGTGCATAACTTATTTAGAATAAGGTTCCATAAAAATCTGTTTGACAGACTTCATATAGATATGAACAGGAAAGAAGCTGGGTTTTCTCATTCCTGAAGATTTGGATATGCTAGGCATATGTTTGGATGATACCAAACAAAACCCAAATCGGATAAGTGCCAGTTGTTGGTTATCCTAGGGAAACCAAAGTATAGTACTTATACAACTCACAAGAGAACAATGTAATTGTTGATCGCCATGCGGTTTTCCTAAGAGGAATACCTATATGCAGTGGTAAGTGGGAGGATAGTAAAACTCGATGAAAATCGGAGTAATACTATTCAAGGCACCGATTCCTAATGGAACACAAATAGTTCATCAAGGATGAAACTATACCAGTAATCTTCGAATACACAAGAACCGCGTAAGTCCGAGAGAGTCAGAAAATAACCTGGGGTATGGGTTTCTGATTTCACCTCATAAAGATGTCAATCTTATTGAGGAATACGAACTGACTACGTATGAGGAAGTGCTACAAGGTATCGACTCCTTATTATGGAAAAGTGCCATGATGTCCGAAATGGATTCCATGTATTTCAACTACGTTTGGATACTAGTTGTTGTACCGGAAGGCATTGTGCCTATTGGTACTATATAAGTCTTCAAAAAAGACGTACATGGAATGCAACATACCAACGTACTAAGCTAGGCTTGTAGCGAAAAGGTATCGTTATCAACATTGTGTCGATTACAACGAAACCTTTTACCTGTTGCAATGTTAAATCCATTTGGGTAATGCTTGCTGATGCTGCATATTTCATTTATGAAATGTGGCAGCTGAATGCCAAAACCGTTTTCCTTAACGGAAACCTTTTGGAGGATGTTTGCAACATCCTGACGGTTTTGTGGTACCAAAACTAGCAAACAAGGTTTGCAGGTTATTCCATCCATGGATGGATTGAAGCAAGCATTACATTCTTGGAATTATTGTTTTGATGTAATCATAATGGTGTATGATTTAATTCAAAACGAAAATGATTCTTGTGTATATAAGGAGGTTAGTGGGAGTGCACTGACAATCGCTGTCATAAATAATGATAATCTATCATTTCTTGGAAATGATATTCCCAAAATTACAATCGGTGAAAGCTTGGCTTTCGAGAAAATTCTCCGTAGAATTCTTGGGAGAAACAACCTTTATTCTAGGAATAAAGATCTACTGGGATAGATTTGAAGTTGTTCGTACTCTCTGAGAACTCGTACATTTAAATAAATGTACGCGACCTGGTGTCTCATACGCTTTGAGCATATGGATTCACAATCGGGCCAATCCAAGTGATAGTCACTGTATTGATGTTAAAAACATCCTTTAGCATCTTAGAGATCTAAGGATGCTGTCTTAAACTATGAAGAATGAGAACTTGAAGTGACTGGGATCACTGCTGCAAGTTTCCTAACCGATAAAAATGACAATAAGTCGTAACAACGGTACTATACAGTTTGAATAACGGAACAATGATCTGGAAATCTTCCAAGCAAGATATTGTTACCGAATAAACAACAAATGCGGGTAATTGCTACAGCTGAGGCAGCAATAGAAGCCATTTGGGTCGATAATAAATCTAATTAGATTAGTTATAGTTCTGTTAGCAGCTGAGCTAGGCTACAGCGCAGGCTAAAGAATTAATGGTCTTATCAAAGATCCAGATATATACTTCGACTATTCATGTGATTCGTTCGGATCATACATCGTGGCGATGTGATGATCGAATAAATCACATCAGATGATAATCATGCAAATCTGCTGACCAAAGTCTTTTCTCAGTAATTTGGGCGAACCGTACATAGTTCGGGTGTAGGACACTTGAGTGACTGGCTATAGGCCAAGTGGGAGATTGTTGGAAAGTTATGACCCATAGCATCACTATTTGTACAGATCATGGTGTTGTTGTACAAATAAACTATGTGACAAAGGAAATTGCTCTCTTATCATTTGTGATTAGATCACCAAGATGTATAAATGATAGGAGGTCCTTATGATTAGTTTCTGGATTGAGATGATATGAGACAGTATCAATCCATAAAGGATTAATCATTAAATATCCCTAGTCAGAGTATTATCGAGATTGGACATCGATAATGCGTAAAAGACTAGTATTACACTTCTGCGCGTTGTGAGGGCATAACGACATAGTTCTCATATATTTGGGTATATGATAATCATGCAAGTGTAATACTACGTATACTACGCCTGATATAGATCACATATTCCTGTAAGGATATTTCTGGAGAATTGGGTAGGCATGGCGCTTTGCTAGAAGCCAACCTTGTCTTGTAAATCAGTACAAACATAGTACTAGGTACTTACATGATCGGATAGTCCGACGACCGTATTTACTACCAACATATCCGGGGATCTCATGGGTCGCTTCCCGAAGATTCACCGATGACGTATGACTCGCACTTTATTAATCTGGGATTAATTATTGATGAGAGAAAATTAATCTAGGATTAATTACAGAGATATTTTATTTGGGATAAAATATTAATTAAAGAGAGAGAACGATTAATTTGGAATTAATCGATAAAATAATATATTCGATATATTATACGAAATTAGATTTCGACGCGGAATTGAAATTAGATTTTAATTCGGGCAAACGAGTTAATTTAGAATTAATTCGTTAGCGACGTGAATAGTGATTTTACTAGGCATAATTATTTAATTGCGTCGCAACAGAAAATTCGTTGATTTGGAATTAGCGAACCCGAGCCCGGGAGTGTTTGCGAGCGCATTCGTATTTTGAATTCGAGTGCGGCAAATAAGTCACTTCAAGCGTCAAATCGCTAGTCGCATCAAGAGAACAATGTAATTGTTGCTCACCATGCTGTTTTCCTAAGAGGAATACCGATATGCAGTGGTAAATGGGAGGAAAGTAAAACTCGATGAAAAACAGAGTAATACTATTCAGGGCACCGATTCCTTAATGGAACATATATAGTTCATCAAGGATGAAACTATACCAATAATCTTCGAATACACAAGAACCACATAAGTCGGAGAGAGTCAGAAAACAACCTGGGGTATGGGTTTCTGATCTCACCTCATAAAGATGTCAATCTTATTGAGGAACACGAACTGACTACGTATGAGGAAGTGATACAAGGTATCGACTCCCAATAATGGCAAAGTGCCATTTTATCTGAAATGGATTCCATGTAGAACAACCAAGTTTGGATACTGGTTGTTGTACCGAAAGGCATTGTGCATATTGGTACTATATTAGTCTTCAAGGAAGACAAACATGGAAGGCAACATACCAACGTACTAAGCTAGGCTTGTAGCGAAAAAGGTATCGTTATCAACATTGTGTCTATTACGACGAAACCTTTTACTCGTTGCCACGTTAAATCCATTTGGATAATGCTTGCTAATGCTGCATGTTTCATTCATGAAATATGGCAGCTGAATGCCAAAACCGCTTTCCTTAACGGAAACCTTTTGGAGGATGTTTACAACATCCTGACGGTTTTGTCGTACCAAAATAAGCAAACAAGGTTTGCAGGTTATTCAATCCATGGATGGATTGAAGCAATCATATGGTTCTTGGAACTATCGTTTTGATGTAATCATAATGGTATATGATTTAATTCAAAAACGAAAATGATTCTTGTGTATATGAGGAGGTTAGTATGAGCACACTGACAATGAATGTCTTTAGTAACGATGATATGTCATTTCTTGGAAATGATATTCCCATAATAGAATCGGTGAAAGCTTGGCTTTCATGAAAAATTCTCCGTAGAATTCTTGGGAGAAAAAACCTTTATTCTAGGAATAAAGATCTACTGGGATAAATTTAAAGTTGTCCGTACTCTCTGAGAACTCGTACATTGAAATAAATGTACGCGACCTGGTGTCTCATATGCTTTGAGCATATGAAGTCACAATCAGGCCAATCCAAGTGATAGTCACTGGATTGATGTTAAGAACATCCTTGAGTATCTTAGAGGAACTAAGGATGCTGTCTTAAACTATGGAGAATGAGAACTTGAAGTGACTGGATTCACTACTGCAAGGTTCCAAACCGATAAAACGACTATAAGTCGTAACAACGATACTAAAAAGTTTGAATAACGGAACAGTGAGCTGGAAATCTTCCAAGCAAGATACTGTTTCCGAATAAACAACACAAGTGGATTATTGCTGCAGCTGAGGCAGCAATAGAAGCCATTTGGGTTGATAATAAATCTAATTAGATTAGGAATAGTTCTGTTAGCAGCTGAGCTAGGCTACAACATAGGGTAAAGAATTAATGGTCTCATCAACGATCCAGATAAATACTTCAAATATTCATCTGATTCATTCAGATCATAGATCGTGGCGATGTGATGATTGAATAAATCGCATCAGATGGTAGTCATGTAAATCCGCTGATGAAAGCCTTTCCTCAGTAGAAGTTTGAGCGAACAGTATATAGTTCGGGTGTAGGACACTTGAGTGATTGGCTATGTGCCAAGTGGGAGATTGTTGGACAGCTATGACCCATAGCATCACTATTTGTACAGATCATGGTGTTGTTGTACAAATTAATTATGTGACAAAGGAAATTGCTCTTTTATCATTTGTAATTAGATTACCAAGATGTATAAATGATAGAAGGTCCATATGATTAGTTCCAGATTGATAAGATATGAGACGGTATCAATCC
>SKCR01024192.1:0-33047 GCA_019454045.1 Zanthoxylum bungeanum
TGACGATGTGTGTCCTCAGCCCTGGGATTCATTCCCTGGATGTTCATTCCAAAATCTGACGATGTGGGCCTCAGCCCTGGGATTAATTCCCTGGATTCATTCCAAAATTCTGATGATGTGGGCCTCAGCCTTGAGTTGATACTGATGTGGGCCTCGCCCCAAACTGATATTGATGTAGGCCTCGCCCCCAGACTGAAACTGATGTGGGCCTTGCCCAAAAACTGATACTAATGCGGGTCTCGCCCGAACTGATGTGGGCCTCGCCCTAAGCTGATACTGATGTGGGCCTCAACCCCCCGGGACTCATCCCTAATAAGATACTGATATGGGCCTTGCCCTCATGCTAACTCTAATGTGGGTCTCGCCCCATGCTGATACTGATATGGGCCTCGCCCCAAACGGATACTGATGTGGGCCTCGCCCCCATGCTGATACTGATATGGGCCCTCAGCCCTGGGACTCATCCCCAAAACTACTACTCGTATGTTGCTGATTCTGGTTGGCTTGTCTTTGCCGCTTTCCTTTTTCTTCTTTGAAACCTGTGAAAACAAAACAACACAAAAAAGATGTCAAAATATGTTACGTGTATGCATGCATGCATGAATGATTTTCCTATCCCGCTGGGTTAGGTTTTCCGCCAGTTCTCCAGGTGATTGCTCGGCCTTCTCTTTAGTCTCATGACCCAATATCTTGTTATGTCCCTGATTCACGATGTAGTAGACTGGTCGCCCCCAGTCTTGATTTAGCTTTCTGCTCTCTGCTGTTTTTGTACTTGATCAAGATGAACCACATGGTGGGGCCTTCCATATCATCATGTTATATCACATTCTACGAAATAGTCCTAATAGTTATACATATCATTGTCCTCAAAGAATGCTCAGTAATGAAACCAGAGAACCTTCAAAACATTCGATGCAACTCAAATCCAAGTCTTTGAACAAATGATCTATGCCAGACTCAAAGTGTGTGTGTGCAAAGGTTCTTTTACGGCTTAATCCTTGGGTAAGCTAACTCGATGATTTCGTTTCAAAAATCGGGATCGATGGGTCAAACCAACCTAGATGTCTCAGTTAGGGCCTACAATTGCTTTTTCGTGCTCAATGTAGTATGGTCTTCTTTCTCTTTTGTTTTTTTTTTCATTTTGAACTTCTTTCTCTTTTTTCAACACACCTACCCTTTAAGGTAGCATTTCTCCTCATGGTGGTCCTAATACTCGCCCATGGGTAGCTTCACGCTTATCGATTATAGGCGGTTCATTCTTTCCTTTAGAGACCTTTTCTTTCATTTTCAACCATACCACACATCATAACATAAGCAATCAAGATAGACATCTAAGCAAACGGTCATTCACCGACCTATAATTTCTTCAACTAGTCACCTTGCCAGTTACTCAGGTTTTCACCGCTAAGAACCTATAATGAGTGTTTACGAGTCTAACATAGATCAATCACTCAAGTATCAGATAAAAACACATCAAGGGTTTATCGTTTCTAAAATTTCACCCTAAAGCAATCAATTTCATCATCGGACTTATGTCTAACTATCAAGGATTAAAAACAAACAATTTTTTTTTTCTCACTTTTTCTTTCTTTTTTTCTTTTTTTTTTTTTTTTTTTTTTTTTCTTTTTTTTTTTTTTCTTTTTTTTTTTTTTTTTTTTTTTTTTTATTTTTTTCCTCTTTTTCTTTTTCTTTTTCTTTTTTTTTTCTTTTTTTGTTATTATTATTTTTTTTTTTTGGGCCCACCATGGTCTTTCTATCCTTGCAGTAAAGTTCTCTGTTTCTCGATTTCTTTTTTCCCGATGTCAATGTTTGCTAAACTCTCCTTTTACAAGTCTTTCTTTTTTTCTAACCCAACGGATATCTATGATGGATTTTAAGACACTGCATGGGATGTATGAGACATAATATGCATGTGGTTATCAAAAGCATAAAGGGTGGCCCCAATAGGTCATACAACTATGGTTCACATGTGGGTTTACGGGAGTGTGGACAAAGGCTTTCATTTGACGAAGGATTACCCACAACTAGGACTCCCCACTCAAGGGTTCGAGCGACCAAGTGAGTGCACCTTTTTTATACCTTACGGTACGTGCCAACGAGTTATGGTGTGTGACTAACTGTCGAATGGATTTCCCGTTGTAGATTCCCCAGAGGGAGGGTGGAGCGAGGCTCTCTTAAGTACCCAAGCCCCTTAGGCTCTTATCGCTTGGTGTCAGGAATAAACAACGAGTCCTCCAAACTAGTTTGTCACAATGAGCTAAAAGTAATGATTATCTCGGTGTCTTCACAGCTTTTCCTTATAAAAAGGAAGTGAGTGAAGGAAGACATCGAACCATTACCTAGCCTTAACAATGCCTTTGATTACACCCTTTCAACTCACTATAGAAACGATTAACTAAAGCACAAATCAGAACATCACAAGACATGATTTCGGGGCCGATTCAAAATATCCCCAGTGGAGTCGCCAGACTGTAGACAACAGAACCTGGGCGACGCTGTTCTAGGCTCGCGGCCTAGTTGGGAGTATGAAATAACATGGAGTCGCCACCCGGTGTGAACCGGGACAAAGATTTAAGGCCGCACTCACCCCTCGCAAGGGAATACCTCAAACCGTTGGGTTCGGAATGGTCCCTTACTTATGTCACTTGCGATGATATAATTTGTGCAATAAACTAACCGAATCTATTCATCATTCATGCTCAAGGGTACTTAGATCTAACATGCTTTCATCCAAATAACTCCACGCAATGTAACACAACAAGCATATTGAACCATTAAATCAACATGTATAAATCATTATCCAAACACATCATAACTAATAACATGCATAAGGAACAACCTAAATATGCTTTAACAAACTAAATTAAACCATGCTTTAAATAATAAATAAATAACCTACGAATTATAACATGCTCCAACACAAGTTCGGATGAGACGAAATATGTGTATCTTAAGTGGTACGTGGTGTTGTATCCCGAGTGCAGACCGCAATACCGTCCATTCGGAATCAGCTACAGAACTTACGTCCAGGTTTCCATCCGATATACCACAAAAGGGAACACATATCCCGCTCATCCAACAATCACATCATGCCTCAAACGACTCTCATGCAATAATATTTTAAAATAAATAAAATAAAATGAAAGATATAAGTAAAAAGGTGCCCTCAGGTCTAACCACTTTTGTCGTCCAAGAAAGGGCGTTACACGTCTGTTGGAAGGGTGAATGATCCGCAACTCTTTTGGTTCACTAATCCAACTTTTTCCTCGCTGTTTCGCTGTTTGGAGGCCGCTGTTTTCACTCCGTTTCGCTGCTGTTTTTGTTGTATTTTCGGGTCACTGTTTTTGGTAATTAGGGGACTGTTTTGAGGATTATTTGGACTGGTTTGGGGGCAGTTTTCGAGCTGTTTTTAGTGCAGTTTTAGGGCTGTTTGGGGGCGTTTTCAAGGGGTCAAATATGTGGCGAACTGGGCAGTGCAGTGGGTGTGATTTGTGGCAGTGAGGGCTGGTTATGTACGGCAGTTTGTGAAGAGTATATGCGGCAGATTGTGGGCTGGTTAGGGGGCTGTCTGAAGCAAGGGCTGCGTGGAGTGTGAAAAGGGCTTGAGGCATGCTGAGGACTTTGTACGTGAAGGAACAGATGGCGTTGATACGTGAGGGCTGAGGATGATGGCGTGAAGGGCTGTTGTTGAAAGACTTTTATGTGTGAAAGGGGCAATGTTGGCGTGACAAGGAGTGGGCGTGAGTGAGGGCTGGTATGAGGCTTGTTACGTAAGCGTAGGTGAAGGTTTGCGTGAGGGCTATGGCTGCTGACTGGGGTGCGTTAATGGACGGTGTATTTGTGAGGCTGTGTGGCTACGTGTTGAAGGGGGCTGAAGGTGTTGGCGTGAGAAGGGCTTATGCGTGGGCATGTGGCTTTCGTGAAGGGCAGGCTGTAAAGGTGTTGGCGTGAGTGTATGGGCAAACTGTGGCAATTTGTGTGAGGTCAGATGGTCCAGGGGCTATGTGGCGTGGAGTGTGATCTTGTGGCTGTGAAATGGGCTTGGCAGATTTCGATTTGCTCGGGGCTTGAAGCAAGGTTTATTTTCTTTGTATTTTCGTGAGGATTAGCCAGCCAGCCAGGGTTTAGATGTGTGGGTTAAGGGTTCTTTTTATAGGCCAAGGGAGGGGATTTACCTTGTTGGGGAAGGAATATGATTTGTGTATTAATTGATGATATCTTTTAATTTAGTATGTGATAAGGAAATCTTTTAATTAAGGGAAGTGATTTGATTTATTCTTTTTAGTTAAGGATATGATTTATTTAAATTGGTAGGTGATTTAATTAAATTAGGAATGTGTTTTACTTAAATTAGGAATTTAATTTAATTAGATTTTAATTTAATTTCAAGTTTAATTAATTGGTGAATGTGATTTAATTTAATTGGTTTTAATTTAATTAGTGACATGTATTTTAAATGTTTTAATTATTTAATTTGTGATTTAATGGGTTTGGTGTGTTTTAAACAGAGGTCCAACAAGCGAACCCGAAGCGAAACAGCGAGTTAAATCTGACAAAATGCTAATTTCCAACTTTACCCTTCCAACGTCCGTTTCCCGCGGCTTTCACAACTAAAGAGGTAGTGTCTCCATACGAGACTCATCATCGGGCTGATATGCAAAAGCAATGCCTACACCTACTTTCCTTCAGCACCTGCAATGAATTGCAAATTTGAACAGGACAAGCAGAATCTAAAATCCAGCTAGATGTACGGCTTCCCAAGCCAAAGAGATATCAATAACTGGAAAATAAATGTACCTGATGTAGATGCTCTCTCATTCCTCAGCTAGGCAATGTAGTAAGGAAAGTTCATTTTCCATTGTTGGACAGTTATGACCCATAGCGTCACTATTTGTACAGATCATGGTGTTGTTGTACAATTAACTATGTGACAAGGAGATTGTGCTCTTATCATTTGTGATTAGATCACCTAGATGTATAAATGATAGGAGGTCCCTATGATTAGTTCCTGGATTGAGATGATATGAGACAATATCAGTCCTCGAAGGATTAATCATTAAATATCCCTAGTCGTAGTATTATCGAGACTGGACATCGATAATGCAGAATAGACTAGTATTGCACTTGTGCGCGTTGTGGGAGCACAACGGTATAGTTCTCATATATTTAAGTATTGGATACTACTTATGCAAGTGTGATAGGAGGTTGTGTTTACCGATGGTGCGGAAACAGCTTCGCTTTGGATAGACCCCTCGGAATTCCATTGGTAGTATGACTATGTGTCTATGGAAGTCCGATATCAGGGTAGGTGTATTTGGTCTTAACCTGAGACTTGCATCGCTAATACTTGCGACAATCGGTATGCTTTAGTTTTGGTCGTCCAGGGCTTTAACCCGGTTCTGTGTACGCCTCTGCTGGGTATATTGAGAATCATAGTGTATTGGGTGTGATGTCAAGATGGAAGTATCACTCCAGTCATAGTGGAGATGATGTCACGTAGGATACGGTACTAGTGCTCTTAAGTACTGCAGTCATCGGGATATTATGACTAGGTCATGTATATCCGATAATAGAGACTAGTTACCAGACATCCGACATGTGCTTTGTACGGGGCAGACACAGTTCCAGCCCCAGGCCTAGCACGTGACATCCGATACTGGATCGCAATACGCAATACTACGTATACTACGCCTGACATATATTATATATTCCAGTAAGAATATTTCTGGAGAATTGGGTAGGCACGGTGCTTTGCTAGAAGCCAACCATGTCTTGTAAATCGGTAAGCACGTGGTACGAGGTACTCACGTATTCGGATAATCCGATGATCGTATTTACTGCCAACATATCCAGGGATCTCTTGGGTCGCTTCCCAAAGATTCACCGATGACAGTTGATTTAAATTAGAATTAATCTGGGATTAATTAAAGAGAGAATTAATCTGGGATTAATTAAGATGGAGAAAATTAATCTGGGATTAATTCAGGTATTATTTAATCCGGGATTAAATGTGTTCGGAAGAGAGAGAATGCGATTAATTTGGAATTAATCGGTAGAATAAATTTAATAGTTAAATTTGATTTTCCTATTTAATTTATTCGTATGGGCTAAAATTAATATATCGGATATATTAATATGAATTGGATTTCGTTACGAAATTAAAGTCGGACTTTAATATGAACGAACGAATTAATTTAGAATTAATTCGTAAACGACGTTCGTAATATATTTGCGAGGCGTCGTTATTTAATTAAATTAGATTTAATTATTTAGCGACGAAAGTTTCGTTTAAATCGGATTAAACGGATCCGAGCCGCAGTAAATGTTCGTAGAGATATTTTGAATTTTGAATTCAAAATGGTGGGGCCCACTTCACACATATCACACATGTGAAGTGGTGGTTGGAAAGTGGTTGGCATTTATGCCAAACCACTTACTTTCCAACCACTTGGTTTAGGTGAAACCAAATTACCCCAACTACATGGTTTTGGGTAAAAGGGTAAAACCTTTTCAACAAAAGCAAAAAGCCTTCTCTCTCTCTTCACTCTACACACTTGTAACACAACACTTGAAACAAAATGAAACCCTAATATCCTCTCCTCCATGGGCGTGAATGTACTCCTCCCTCTCTTTGATTTTATTGCAAAATCAACAAAGCTAGCACTTCATGGAATCAACTAAGGTGATAGGGAAACCAACTCAAAGCTTGGAATCATCAAAGGAAGGATCTTGGAGATCTTCATTCAAACAACTCAAAGCTTGGAATCATCAAAGGAAGGATCTTGGAAACCAACTCAAAGCTTGGAATCAACAAAGGAAGGATCTTGGATTTTTTCTTCTCAAATTTTAAAAGCTCAAATCCATTCAATGTAAGTAATTCCGTAACTTATAATGAATTTATGAACACCTTTTCTTGCTTATTAGATCCTTGGCATGTTCTAGGAACACTAACATCCAGTGCCTGACTTTGCTGCAATGATGGCATTTGTCTTCAGAAGCCCTCTTGGGCTTTGCTATCTTACCTTGTGGTTGAGGACCGAAACTCTTCTTCTTCTTCCCTTTCTTCTTCTTTCCCTTTGACCAAGTCTGGGAAGAAGCAGAAAATGAAGTAGGTCTTGGAGGGCGAGTCAGTACTCCCTTTCTTGAGGTCCTCTTCCGCCGTGAGCAGCATCTTATGCAGCTCATGGTAGGTACAAATAATCTCATTCATGTTGAAGTACATAACGAATTGGCGATATGAAGCTGGGAGCAAACCAAGAATGACCCTCCTACCGAGAATGTCATTTAGAGGGAGATCATGTTGCCTCAATTGATCGATCACAAACTTTCCCCTCATCCAATCGTGCATGGAACAGTTCCATTGCGACCTTATGAACAACGACTTGTTCTTGGTTTCAAACGATTCTCGTAATCGCGACATCATACTATATACATATGACAGGCCATAATATTGTTTCTTAAGTCCCGGAGACAGTGAACTTAGGATGTATGATTTAACTTTTAAATCATCATCCTTCCAAGCTTGGAAAACTTGGTGTTCCTCCGGTGTAGCATCCTCTGCCACAACAAGGGGCAGCAGACCCTCAAGAACATATCCCAACTTCTCGGAATCAAGGACAAACCTCAAATTCAGGTCCCAATCAGCGAAGTTTTCAACGTCTTTAAGTTTGTTCGCATCCAACATACGCGCAAACTGATTAGTAGATGGTGCCGCCATCGCAAATCTATCATATAGATTACGAAAAACGATTAGGAGATTATAAAGCAGTTTCATATAATATCATAAGCATTAACTAGATCATGGATTTTTAATCTAAAAATGCCTCTGCCACTAAATCATGCAATACTGTAATCCCCAAACAGAATACAAAGATTTAATAATTAAATTAAATACAAATATTGAAAGGTAGATCCCATGAATATATTTTAGCTCACAGCAGATGCACTGTCTCGCCTACGTATATTCATCAGGTAGACAACTCATTGTCAATCACTCAATAGTGACTCATAGGTTTCCGGTCCTGGTCGTTTCTCGTTGTGACAGCTTGGGCACGTTCACAAGGAGACATACCAAGGTTTAACTCATCAATGATAAACTCAACGACTTGCGTAACCCTGACAGCTTGGGCATGTTCAAGATTCCGCTTTCGCTTGAATTTATCTAGTATCTATATACATCCGGCATAAATAAATCTCTATCGGCTACACACCCTCACAGCAGAAGCACGGTCTCCGGATGTAGTCACGGAAAAATATTCATAAACCGTATTGACAAGACGGACCATGTAATATGCATCAAATACATAATTCACATAAAACCTTATTAATTAGGGATTTTCCGCAAAATATGCTATTAATTTATTTAATCAAATTAAATAAATACTTGCTTGTAACTAGTAAAGAATATATTAAACATTGAATTTAAAAGGCATAATCATATTAGACTCGCTCTGATACCATTTTGAATGAGTTTTATGGCGGAAATCCGGTAACGCAGTGGAATAGTGGAAATCAAATTTTCCGATTTCACAATTTTTCTTTGGATCAATTAAATAAACTTATTTATTTAATATCCAATTATTAATTAGGAAAAATTACACAAGAGATCAAATTTCTTGGTAATTACCGAATTACCCCATAACTTTGCAAAATTGATCATTTTAGTCCACAAATTGTCAAATACAATTTGGGATGATTTTAAATCATTTCTAAAATATTTTTCAACCTATCCAATACATCAAAATCAGATTTCACACAAATCCCCAAATTTTAGCTAATTGCCGTGAGCACCCCCATTTTTCAATTAATTACAATTTGGTCCATTTTGTTCAAAACATGCCAAGATCAAATCCAATCAACCCAAAAATTTACATGCAACATATACACTCCATAATACATCACATATATAAAAAGCCCCATTTTTGAAATTGGTTATGAACCCTAATTTTTCAATTTCATTAAATTGACCAATTTTACCAAATCTTTAAAATCCAATACTTAAATCCATTCAATACTTCACCAAACAAGCCTCACCACTTTGGAAATACTCTAGAATAATTCTAGGTCACCAAGGAGTGGCTCAACAACTCTAGAATGGCAACTTGATTTCCAAAGAATCAAACACAAACTCTAAAAAGAATAGAGAACATCAAAGCAACACAAAATGATGTCAAGCATGTTAGAAACTATTTTCATGTTGAAAGTTTTAAAGAAAGACTTACAAAATCCAAGTTTACAAGTCTTTGCCTTTTTGCCTTCAAGCTTTTTCTCTCAACTTTCTTTTATTGTATTTTGTGTCTAATGAACTTATGAAACCCTAAAATGAAACAAAATAATTTATACTTCACAAAATGGCCTTGGCAGAAATTTGGAGGCATAAATAAATCTAGATATTATTTTTGGTTTAATTTAAAGTAAGCTTTATCAACTTGTGTTTTAATCATTACACCTTTAATGATTAATCAACAAGTCAAACAAAGGCAAAAAAAGCCATTTAAATAAATATCACAACTTATGATATTTATATTTTTAATTAATTTAATTATTTAACAATTAAATAATTGAATAATTATTTAAATACAATATATTAAATATATGTATTATTTACATTAAATATCAAATACATATATATTTATGATATTAGTCAAATATCTCAATGACAATTAATTAATGTGTATTTGATCAAATCTAACATTAAATGCAATACACAAAAATTAAGAAATGACTATTAGGTCCCATCACATGGATTGTTCATTTACCTTAACGTCTTATAATATCAATATTATTTATAAATATTGCCCTAATGCTTTACGAGTATATTTCATTAGTGAGGCTCTCTAGATTCAGTCATATCCGTCACGAAATCCAATTTCGTATCCATAATTTACCCATCCGTAATTATGACGATCACAGATAAACTCACTGAATCATACATGTCGAGGTCATGGCTGATGTATAATTTGTTCCGTCACAGGTATCCTGATATATCCCAGAGATAAGATGTAAACGTCAAATCTCTATAGGGACTATCCCGTTGACGTCTCTATTAGCAATCTCAAAAGAGACAGTTAGAACTGATATCTAAAGTGTACCACGGGCCCATGGTTTTTATATGATTGCTAATCATATATGGACTATCTATGCTTTGTACACAGAACTGACGGATCCTATCTCGACACACACAGGACACCTAGAGGATCTATCCACACCAACGACAGGCGGAGGTCTGATCTAAATAGATGGTGACGTGACTGCCATCTAAGTGTGAAAATGTCTCATGTGCCCACAGTGGTATCTCAAGTCTAAGAATCACAAATGCTACTCAAACCCGTGAAGATTCTTATTGACATTGGTGTACCATCCATTAAGAATCTTCGGTGAGTCGTTTAGTGTTTATCCGCTATAAACACCTACACGTCTAGACGAGTCTCCAAGACTCATGGTTCATTGAGAAACCATTGGAATCATATATTTCAGTATACGACATGTACCGGTCTCAATGGGTTTAATTTACTGACCAAGTAGTGTTAACCTTGACTAGGAACGGTCTAAAAATGACAACTTCATGATACAACTCAAGTCAGTTGCGACGCTTTTGTAATAGTATCATGACAATCATCCTAAGTTTATTACGTCTTTACCATATTAAAAGATATATTATATTACAGAAACTGCTTATTTTATTCATAATAAACGTTTTACATAGTATTTTCAAGGAAATACAAACGGGAATTGGCGCTCTGAGCACCAATCCCAACAATCCCGAAAGAGAGTCCGAAGCCCGAGAGGGAGTGAAATACCGATAGAGAGCCGAAGCTTGAGAGAACCGAAGCCAGAGAGTGAGCAAAATCTCGAAAGAGAGTCAAAGCCTGAGAGAGAGCAAAATCCCGACAGAGAGCCAAAGTCCGACAGAGAGCTGAAGCCTGGCAGAGATCCGAAATCGGAGAGGGATCGAAATCTCCACAGGTTGCTGAAGCCTCAGAAAGAGCTGAAACCTGAGAGGAGCAGAATCCCGAAAGCCTCATGAAGGGGTGGCGCGTGAGGTTCATGTGCCGATGGTGGCCGTGATCCCCACGCGCCAATGAGAATAGAGAGTGAAACTAGAAAAGTCAGAACCTTATGTCTGATACCATGTTAGATAATGAAAGAAATTCTTGAATTCACTCTATATGAATTTACAATTGTAGAGGCTTTTATATAGGCTACATAGAAAATCAAAATAGGAAAGGAAACTTATAGTTATGAACAATAATAAGGAATATAAGAAATCTTTATCTAATAGAGAAATATAATAAAATCACAAATCCTAAAGGTAGTAGGAATTCTATTTTGGATATTGATTCCATAATATAGGGATATTATTTCCTTAATATTATTTCCATAATAATATTCCTTAAATTTTATAATGAATAATTATCTTTTTCTAAATAAACTAATAAAATCACTGAAAAAAACCTTAATTATTAAGGTTAGAAATGCCTCAATTTTTGTTTTTTCAATAAACATTTTTCGTTCAGAAAAAAAAAAAACAAATAATAAAAAATCTTAATATTTTCTTTTCTCTACTTTCCTAAAAAAATAAAAAATAATAAAAAATCAACATCAACTCATTAACTAATTCCTCTACTTCAAAGCCATTGCTTTATTTACTCATGAAGAATGAAACACGACACGAACTCAATTGACAAGTTTGAATTTGGAATTCTAGCTCTATCCAGATCTCGAACGCTGTGGCTTAGAAGTCAACTGAGAGACAAGACAAGTGCACGACTGACATTAACTGGTGAGTCATATTTATCAAATTTATTGCTACAATGGGCTTCATCATGCCTTGTAGTGCCCTAAAATGTATGGAAGATCACCAATTCATTTTACCTCTTATTTTGAATATTGACTATGGTACCATGAGATTATTATAAAGTTGACAATACCTGCGTGGTAGCTGAGAGAGAGAAATGAAAATTTGATATGTTGAACGAATGTTGTTTGAACAGATTTTTGAATCATTTGAGCGAGTCATTCAGAGATTTCTAGAGTTGTACTCATTTAAAGTCATTCGAACAGGCTATATAGTGTTCGAATTGGGTTATATGACATTCGAACGGTCAATCCAAAGCCTTTCATGTTATTTTCTTTCGAATAAGAAATCTTACATTCGAACGAAATTGCGATTCCTAGAAATCAAGTATGCAGTGCACAAAGCCTTTGAGTGAAAGAAATCATTACCAATAATTAAAAGATATATTGTCATTGATAATAATTGCTTTCATATAAATATCCTATGTGGCTTAATGTTAAAGAACAATGAATTATCCCCGCGTTTCTCTTTTTTTTTTTTCGGCATCGCCGATTTAATAAAAAAGTATGTTCTTGGTTGTTTGATGCAATCACATACCAAACAACAATATATTTTATTGTATCTTCGAAGAAAGTTTCCATTTACTCTTTGTGATTTCGTAATTTGTAAAATATAGGGTAAAAATATTATTAAAATAAACGATTACATGCTATGGAGATTCACCATTGTCTTGTCTCAATAGAAATATTAATTTAATGTTTCAACCTAATTTTTGGATTGAGTTAAAATCCTAGATTTCAATAGGGTAGAAAAATTTATGCTTTTCTTATAAGCTACGTACTTAATATTTTCATCAAATCAATACTATTATACTATATCAGTTAAAGATAAAAATAGGTTTAAACATTACTCATTAGCATTTTAAATATAGCACATAAAAACTTTCAAATCCTCTATCAAATATGCATCATCTCTTAGCTACATGATCTCATATATAATTATCATAAATCAAGCCTACAGTCTAGACAAATTACCTAGAAATGTTGAGTTGTAAGAGATCATCACTCTAAACAATTCACAATCCTGAGAAGTCAAATTCTACTCAACAACATGCTCAACAAGGATTTAATATTAGCCATAGAAATCCCCATATGGATCAGATCAAATATTATTGACACACAACACCAGCTCAATGGGAAAGGAGAGACAAAATAAACATTGAATTCAAGATACTGACAAATCAATTAAAGAGATTAAATAATTTACACCGGCCAACTAACACTGTGGGGGCGTGACTCATAAATTCGTTCTCCTTTAAGATCACGAGCCTATTTAAATTGAGATCAAGAGAACTAATTTTATATACTCCTTCTTTGACTGTTCTCTTAAGCAAGAAAAATGGGTTCCCAAACTTTTCCTTATTTTAGGTCTTTTAATGGCCATTGTTCTTCTCATCTCTTCGGAGGTGGCAGCTAGAGACCTCGCTGAGACTTCCCTTGATCACAACCAAAATGGTAAGCTTACTTATAAATATCAACAAAATAAAAAATAAAAATATTTACATTTGCGTTCATTTTTAAATATTTATATATAACTAGCAATTTTCCACTTCACGGGGAATTATTTGATATACGAGAAGTAGTTTAACTACCCAACACTTATATATATATATATATATATTTATATAAAAGACATATCAATGACGTGAAAGGACATACTAATGACGTGATACGCCCGTTGATTATTATATATACTTTTCAAGAAAAAACGTAACACGTTGTAAATACATGTCCACGCAGCTGGTGAGACAAATGGAGTTGAGGATCGCCGCGGCGGATACGGCGAAGACGAAGGCCATGGTGGTTATGGAGGTGGCCGTGGTGGTTATCCGGGAGGCGGCCGTGGTGGCAATGGAGGTTATCCCGGGTGGTGGTGGCGGAAATAGAGGTTATCCCGGAGGCGGGCGTGGCGGTAGAGGCTGCCGCTACGGTTGCTGTGGACGTAGTTATTATGGAAGAGGCTGCAGGTGCTGCTCTTACGCTGGTGAGGCTGTTGATGCTGAGGCTGAAGCCAAGCCACACAACTGATCAAAGCAGCATTTATATATATGTCTGTAATGAAATAATGGTTAAATATGGTGCTTACATTTGTGAAATGTAAGCTAGATGCTTTGTATAAATAAGATGCTTCTTTCTTCATAAGAAGTATGTATGAATAGATTAATGTGTGTACTTTTTATAGCTTTAATTAAAGATATATCATTCAGAAAAATAGATATTTCAATTTATATCTATCTTCTAATATTTTATGAGGATGATAAATTCGACTCTAATACTTTGCTAGTTGAATTTATGTTTTTTTCGAAGATAGCGGCCGGGACCTATTAAATGTCTCACTTAAGGCAAAACCAATCAAACATCAAAGAAGAAAACGAAAAGCAGAAACATCCATATGATCAAGACAAATAATATAACCATTGGTTGAAAAAGGAAGACTTAATAAAATCTAAAAAAAATTAGAGTGACCTGACGTTTGCATATTTCTTGTCTATATTAGTTCTTTCATCTCATAAAGATAGGTTTATTTCCATTTTCACACCATTTAAGAAAATTTAGTTAATATAATTATTATAATAAATTTTACTTATATGTTTTTAATTATACTCATAATTATACTTATTATTTCAAGTACAATTAATGATAATTTATATTTGTTGATAATAAGACATATTAAGTAACGATATATTAGACAATTAACAAATATGTTATTCTCAAAATAGAAAGTATACTATAATTTAGACGAATTAAAAAGGAATGAAGCTTATTTTATGAAATAAAGCTAGCTAAAATAAAGTTATTTGACAAATAAATACAAAAATCACGTGCAAATAAGCCTAATTTAATTCTAATTAAATAGGAATAGAATTTGTGGAAATACCCCCCCCCCCCCCCCCCCCCCCCAAAAAAGAACACGAAATTATGAGAGAGCGTAATTAAGAAATAGATTGACTGAAATTAAATAAACAATTCTTGCAATAGATTGACGGAAATTTTTAAGATGGAAGAGTGTATTAAGCATGTTTTAAAACCAACCCAATCCATTGGTCCAAGATAACAAGCGGGTGAAGGGTCTGTAGTCGGACGCGTAATCTGATATCGATAATAAATTATTATTTATTATGTATTTATATATAAAATATATAAAAATAATATATTCAAAAAATAGTCTATACATGTCACGATACAAAATCAGGGTCAATGATATTTATGCAATTTTTTCAAATTAATTAAAAATAAAACAAAAAAAAATCCAACACAAGCCTCGGGACTTATAAGAACGACAAAAATACAAGATCATCAAATTTAAGATCATAAAAATCCAACAGTAAATGCGATCACCCATATAAGTTTAAAATGAAAACAATGATCCATCAAATATGCATAATCTTTTAGCTACCTAATCTCATATCACTACAAGAAAAATGACTTTTAGTGGGGAAATTTTTCGCCACTAAAGGTCATTTTTTCGCCACTAAAGCTATTAGTGGCGAAATATAATATCGCCACTGATCAGCCACTAAAAACGCGTCACAAAAAGGTATTAGTGGCGAAATAAATTTTCCCCACTAAAGATAAGACTTTAGTGGGGAAATAAATTCGCCACTAAAGAGTTCAGAATTCGCCAATACATTTAGTTGCGAAAGTTAATACCTTTAGTGGCGAATTTTTTTTCCCCACTAAAAGTACTGTTTTTTTAAAAAATGTAATAAAATAAAATAAATCCTAAATTTTTAATATATCATAAGATATTTTATATTGTAAAGTTTTACAATACATAAATTTTGATATATTAATTTAATGATCATATACATTAATATAAGCAAATAAAATATTTGTATTTACAATAATTATTGTTGATTCCGTCTTAGTTCTAAGTTTACATTTTATATCCAAACTTTAAAATTGATAAGTCTCTTCAACAGTTTGTGATGGCATGAACCGATGGCTGTTGCTCCGTACGTACAAGCTGCAATATCAACACCAGATTTAAAAATCAAATGACTATTGAACCAAAGTTTATACTAATAAGTAACAACATATTAGATAAAATATAATTTGATTGAAGGGAAGGAAAAATGAGTGAAGAAAATGACAGAGTGGAAATATACATTTCCTCACTTTATCTTATATTAGTATTAATCAGAACTAGCCATGAATTGCATGAGTTGATTCTATATATCCAATACACAAGCATCGTTTCTAATTTCCCACATTTATAGAGAATTTGTGCACTAGAATTCCAGTTTTAACCACAGAAGAAATGAAATTACTTAAGAAAAATAGAATACAATGGACATACTTCTAGCTCATGGATGATAGCTGCAGTTAGACCCTCCCACGGTTCCGATTTGGAACCGGAACCGAACCGGTTGGAACCGGAAGGTTCCGGTTTTGGAATCGTAACCGTGGCCAACCGGTTCGGTTGGGGTTCGACCCGAACTCGAACCGGTCCGAACCGGTGGAACCGTAACAGGAACCCTAACCCCAACGGCTACTAGCCATTGGCTCCCTGCCCTCAAAATAAAAAAAAATGCCTAATTTAAGGCATAAAAAAATTATAAATTATAAATTCCTAATATATCCCTAATAACGTATACGTATAAAATGGTTATATTTATGGCCATTTTTGTATCAAAAAAATTCTAAACTCTATAAATTGATTCATTTTTCATTATTCAACACACCAAATTCTCAACTCTCTCAATTCCTACAGTTCTCTTATTCTCAATCTCAATTCAATTAGTTATTATCATTCGCAATTAGTCAAAATTTTTTTTATTTTTCTTACTTATTTCTTAAACGAAAAATGGCAAGCTCATCTGGAACTTCATGTCAAATATGCCAACCCAAGAGATTTTTTTGACAAACCCACTCATACATGGGTTGACTTGTCATTGGATTGATTCATCATCATTTACCATGCAAAAATGACTTATTGCATTTAAAGTTTTTGATGACCAACATACTGCACAAAATATTTATAGAATGATGAAGGTAATTTTTGATGAATATGATTTAGTAGATAAATTTTAACAATTGGATTTGATAATGCATCTGCAAATACTGCATCCATCAATGATTTAAAATCCTTATGTCAACCAATTTAGGGGGTCGAATTTTTCATATATCGTTGTACATGTCATGTCCTTAACTTATGTGTTCAGACGGTCTAAAATTATTATCACCTTTCCTTGATCCTATTAAAATGACACTTAATTGTATTTGGTTATATTCTCAAGTTATGAGAGAATGGACGAAGTTTTGTAAAAAAAAAAGGTATTAACCGATTAAATTTTCAAGAGAAGTTCCAACACGTTGGAATTCAACTTATTTCTTTTATGTCAAGCATTTCAATACAAATATGCATTATGTAGTTTTTTTACTCAACATGTTCAAAATGTCACACTTTATCCTAGTCAATGGGATATTTGTGAAAAACATTTTAGATGGTTTAAAAGTTTTTAATGAAACTACTTTAACTTTTAACGGTGTTTATTATCCAAACAGCACATTTATTTCTTCTTGAAAGTTTGAATATTGTTGGTGCTCTCAATGAACATGCTGAAAGTAGCGATCCTAATGATATTGTTTTTTTAGAAGCCATTACTGTTATGAAGGTAAAATGGTTGAATTATTTAGAGACATTCATTTACTTTCTTATTGCTGCTGTTTTGATCCTAGATTTAAATTAAAGGTTTGAATGGTGCTTTACAAGCTTACTATGGTTATGTAGGAATATTAGATGAAATTGATATTACAAGAATAATGACGAAATTAAGAAATGATTTAATTGAGTTATTTAATGATTATATTGTAAGATATAACTTAGGAACATTAGGTTAATCTAGTAGTAGCGAACCGGTAATTCAAACAAGACTTAGCGGAAGTTTTTAATTGACGGAAGTTTGCATATTTCTATGTCAGATAACATTATTGTCCAAGTTAAGGGTGACAGAAAAGCTCGGGCCCGCCCCAGCCCGGGAAAAAAATGGGCCGAACCGGGCCCTAGAAACATAAGCCCGGTTCGGGCTCGAGCTCGATCTGGGCTCAGCGTTAAAAAAAAATTACAAAAACAAAACTCAAAACACTTTCTCTACTCTTTTATGAGTATGGTAAAATTAAAGAAATCCAAAGAAGTAACTTTTCTTGACAAATTGAAGAAATCCAAATATGCTTTTGGTAAAAGCCAATCAATTTGGTGAAGTTGAAGAACTTGGTGTGCTTTTGGAAGTAAAATTTAAGTGAGGAAATTTTGTTTTACTGTTTTTTGGTTCAAAACAAGGGAGGTAGGATGCTACCGGCATGAGACAGGATTACCCGTCTCCATAAGCCTTTAACATTCTAAAGAAAAACGGACATGACCCGTCCTAAAACTAGACAACCTGGACAAAAATCCAGCATCAAGACAAACTCAAACAAAACATCAAACACATTACAAGGCCTCAGGCCACTCATGACACATCCAAATCAAAATTTCACTCAAGGGCTCCGTGCCCACATCATTACATTATATATATAATATAAACATATAATTCAAACTTAAGTATTACACATTTCCTTTTAACAAATCATCCCAATACCCTAAAATAAAAAGACAACGTATGGTGGCTTTACAAAAATATCGGTCATTCTGTGTAATCTCCATCAAGGTTGTTAAAGGCGAGAGGCGCACCGAGGCGATCAGAGCCAGAAAAGCGAGGTGCGAGGCGAGGGGCGAGAGGCGCACGCCTCACAGACACGAGGCGCACATCTATTAATAATAATTTTTAATTTGTAATATATGTATCATTTTCTTGTAAATGTAAAAATATAATAAATAGATAGTATTTTTTCATATAGTAATACTTGACAATATGCATAATTAAAAACTTCAAATTCAAAAAATAAATATTCAAGTATTCAACTCATATTTTCAAGTATTACACAATTACATGTTCACAATAAAAAAAACAAATCAATCACAAGCAATAATATCGGATATCCTCAGCAACATCAACCAAATCAAAAACAAAACAAAATGCGATGATGGTTAAAAAAGATTTAGTTTTTTAATTACGCACTTCTATTTATGCCTATAGTTTGAAAGAGTTTTGATACAAGTGGCAAGGCTCTGGTTTGCTTTTTAAAGGTATGTATCCATGTGTTTTGGTTGATGGTTTTGAGATTGCCAAAAGAGAAACTCTCCAATTTCTTGAAAAGTTCAAAACTCCTGTTTACATTTGTAGCAATGTGAATCATTGGCAGATCAGTTGACAGACACATTTGTTAAGGCACTAAGAAAAAAAAAACTGCGATGATGGTAAAAAAAAAAAACCAAATCAGAAAAGATAACGGCAACCAAATGCGATGATGAATAGAAAGATGAAGAAAGAATCAAAGAAGAATAGAAGAAATAGAAGAAGGTTTTAAAAAAATGAATAAAGAAGAATAGAAGCTATCGAAGATACATACCTTGGAGTCGGCGGCGGTGGTGGATTTGTCGGTCATCGGCGGTGGAGGAGAAGGCAGGTAGCAGATGAGGAAATTTTGGGTTCTCACGTATTAGGGTTTCAAAATTTTTTTAAATACCACATTTCTCTCTCTCTCTCCATGATATGCACGCATCACGGCGCTTCTCGCCTCACTGCGCTTCATGCGCTTCATGTCACTGTTGGACAGTTATGACCCATAGCGTCACTGTTTGTAAAAATATTATGGTTTTGTACAAATTAACAATGTAGTAATGGAAATTGCCTTTTATCATTTCGTAATTAGATTACTTAAATATGTGAATGATGAAAGTCCTTATGATTAGTTCCGGATTGAGATGATATGAGACAGTATCAATCATATTAGATGGGTGAGGGCAATTTTGGAAATTGTTGTAATAAATTTAGAATTTATTAAATTGGACCTGCGTGTCCAGCCTATTACCTATTGACTCTGTGTATTTCTCTTCTCACCTATTCCCCTCAATGTAAATGAGGTTTCGTTAGAAGTGTTATGTAATCGGGTAGAAGTAATACTTGTCCTAGCAGGAGAGAGGAAATGAAGAGATTTGTTCTAGGAACAATGTTTTAAATATCCATCCGCATATCATTATTATTTTATTTATATGCGCTTTATTATGTGTTTAGAATGCATGTCTAAGGGTGTATGATGATGAGACCTTAACAAATATAATTAATTGGTTGCCAATTACGCGAAAAACCCTCACTATATATTAAGCGTTTTTCCTTCTATTGAGTGATTCTTACTCAAGATCCAAGACTGGCATTGGTTTGTTGGCCAAAGTCAAGACCTTTGTCCGTCACGGATGTGTTTGAATCATGAAGGCTTTGTTCTATATTGGTGTCTTGTCCAAGTTGTGATTTGTTGGCCAAAGTCAAGATCCCTTCTTGTCCATCGACATTGATTACGAAGCTTTCCAATGTCAAAGGGTTCCGCTTAACTGGGATCACTAAGTTTGTTGTGCCAAAGCCAAGGCTTAGTTGATTCAGAGGAAAAAGGTTAGGCAATATATTGGATATATTGGCATATATAAGATATATGTTTCGACTTGGATGTCCACCTACTGGATCTAGGAATTGGATGGGATCCAATTGATCTTACCTAGTTAATTAATAATCATACAATTTGTTGGCCAAAGTCAAGATTGTGTGTTATTTAACGGGATCCTAGCCCACTAGGAAACAAGGTTTCCCGAGTACTCCACAGAGGGTTAGAGGCTCGCCGAAAAATAGTGGGAGGCAAGTATTAAATTTGCAATATTCGTTTAGTTACTTGCCACACGCGCTCATTACAATTTTTCGTCAAATATATTAATATATTAGTTGGACTAATATTTAATGTTGTTTTAATTAAACAGTTGGACTGTATTCAAACTATTTCATTTATAGTTGATTATATAATTGGATTATAGTAATCAATATATTTGAATTAACTAATTTCAATTAATAGTTGATTTTATAATTGGATTATAGTAATCAATATAATTGAATTTAATCTATTAAATTATAGTTGATTATATAGTTGGACTATAATAATCATTATAATCAATAGTACCTAAAATCGTTGATTAAATAGTTGGACTATTAGAATCAAGATAATTGAAAGATTAGTGTTTAAAACATAATCCTGGGTGAAAATGTATTTAAACGACTTTAATTTTCAAATTGGGAATAAAACTTCAGGATAGTCCTGAAAACTGAGAAGTTATTCTATTTGATAGAATAACATCTTGGGCCTAAGCCCGGAGTTAAGCAAATAGTAGAGCATGATCTTTGGAAGATTCATGTGATGATAACTTTAGTGCTTAATCCATTATGCTTGCCAATTGGACTCCTTAATTTCTTAATCAGAACTAAGGATTAGATCCTTATAGTATGATAATGAAATTGAAGGATGTTCATAGATCTATCCTTAGATCTTAGAAGTACTGAATTGCAATAGTAAACTCTTGGAGAGTTAATGGTTATTCTCAATGAGACAAAGTCAGAGTTTGTAATAGGCAAGAAGCGCAAGACGCATCTTACTTCGACATTCCAGAAGGCCAAGGCTTGGCCGAAGGCTTCTAGGGTGTGGAAAAGGGGCAAAGGCAAAGTCATTATAATCTTCTGGGAAGACAAAGGACATATCCCAAAATGTCTGCCTAAACTGTGGCAAACAGAGTCACTGGAAGTGTGACTGCCGTATGGACAAGGCAGACATGAAGGAAGTGAAGACGGTGCAAGGCTCTGACTTCAAATATGTTTGTCATAAACATGTTCATTACTAGTATTAAAATTGGATTTTAGATACTGAGTGTGGTACATAAAATATGTACTGGTGTGCAGAATCTACTATAAGCAGGATACTGACTTCAGATGAGATCTATCTGCGAAATAAGAACGGGACAAAAGTCGCTGCTTTAACCGCAGAAACCTAAGTTTAGGAACTACCCTTCGGGTGTGTACTTAAATTAGGAAACTGTTATAATGTAACTAGTTTGACTAGAAATATTATCTCTACATCAGAGTATAATCCGTTGCGGATATACCTTTATATTCTAGAACACTAAAGTGTTTTATTTTATAAGATGATATTGAGATAAACACATTAGATGTGAATAACAGTATTTATATTTTGAATATAAATAAATCTCAACATTTGACATGACAAACTAATAGCTCAAACTGAGTAATCAGTTGAGACTTAATTGTGGCATTGTTGTCTGGGACACAATTTAACAAGAATCGTATATCCACACTTTCGAAGAGGGATACTAGGACGGATTTGATTCTATTCAAATGATGTCTACGAATCTAGTTTATTGGGCAAAGTGCCTAAAACACCTTTACTTGGTAAAAGTGTAAATGCCACCGATCTGTTAGCCTTTGACATAAGTGGGCCCATGTCTAGCTAGGCTAGAGGTGGATATGAATGTTTCGTGACCTTTACGGATGTGGCATCGCGTTATGGTTATGTGTTTCTTTTGAAACACGAATCAGAAACTTTTGATCAATTCAAAGAGTTTCGACACGAAGTAGATAAAACAGATCGGCTAGAGTATTAAAACCATCAAAGTTAGACCATGATGAAAATACTTAAGCAATAAGTTTCTCATATACTTGAAAGAGTATAGTATTCTTTCAATGAGGACTCCTCCCGGAACACGTCAATTTGACGGTGTGTCCGAACGGAGAAACCGAATTTTGTTGGACATGATAAGGTTAATCATGAGTCGCTCTGAGCTAGCATTTCCTTCAAAGGATAAGCATTATCAGTGCAAAACTTATTTTGAATAAAGTTCCATAAAAATCTGTTTGACAGACTTCATATTAGATATGAACAGGAAAGAAACTAGGTTTTCTCATTCCTGAAGATTTGGGAATGCTGGGCATATGTTTGGATGATACCAAACTAGAACCCAAATCTGATAAGTGCCTAAGTTGTGGGTTATCCTAGGGAAACCAAAGTATAGTACTTATACAACTCACTATAGAACAATGTAATTGTTGCTCGCCATGCGGTTTTCCTAAGAGGAATACATATATGCAGTGGTAAGTGGGAGGATAGTAAAACTCGATGAAAATCGGAGTAATACTGTTCCAGGCACTGATTCCTTAATGGAACACAAATAGTTCATCAAGGATGAAACTATACCAATAATCTTCGAATACACAAGAACCGCGTAAGTCGGAGAGAGTCAGAAAATAACCTGGGGTATGGGTTTCTGATCTCACCTCATAAAGATGTCAATCTTATTGAGGAATACGAACTGACTACGTATGAGGAAGTGATACAAGGTATCGACTCCCTATTATGGCAAAGTGTCCATGATGTCCGAAATGGATTCCATGTATACCAACTAAGTTTGGACACTAGTTGATGTACCGGAAGGCATTGTGCCTATTGGTACTATATCAGTCTTCAAGGAAGACATACATGGAAGGCAACATACCAACGTACTAAGCTAGGCTTGTAGCGAAAAGGTATCGTTATCAACATTGTGTCGATTACGATGAAACCTTTTACCTGTTGCCATGGTTATCCATTTGGATAATGCTTGCTAATGCTGCATGTTCATTCATGAAATATGGCAGCTGAATGCCAAAACCGCTTTCCTTAACGGAAACCTTTTGGAGGATGTTTATAACATCCTGACGGTTTTGTCGTACCAAAACTAGCAAACAAGGTTTGCAGGTTATTCGATCCATTTATGGATTGAAGCAAGCATTGTGTTCTTGGAATTATCGTTTTGATGTAATCATAATGGTGTATGATTTAATTCAAAAATGAAAATGATTCTTGTGTATATAAGGAGGTTAGTGGGAGCACTGACTGGTTGTCCTAATAATGATGATAATCATTTCTGGAAATGATATTCCCAAAATAAAACAATCGGTGAAAGCTTGGCTTTCATGAAAATTCTCCGTAGAATTCTTGGAGAAACAACCTTTATTCTAGGAATAAAGATCTACTGGGATAGATCTAAAGGTTGTTCACACTCTTCGAGTACTCGTACATTGAAAGAAATGTACGCGACCTGGTGTCTCATATGCTTTGAGCATATGGAGTCACAATCGGGCCAATCTAAGTGATAGTCACTGGATTGATGTTAAGAACATCATTTAGTATCTTAGATGAACTAAGGATGCTTTCTTATACTATGAAGAAGGAGAACTTGAAGTGACTGGTTTCACTGGTGCAAGTTTCCTAACCGATAAAAATGACTATAAGTCGTAATAACAGTACTATAAAGTTTGAATAATGGAAGAGTGAGATGGATTGATAACAACCGAATAAACAACAAAAGTGGATTATTGCTGCAGCTGAGGCAGCAATAGAAGCCTTTTGGATTGATAATAATCCTAATCAGATTAGGAAAAAATATGTTAGCAACTGAGCTAGGCTACAGCACAGGCTAAAGAATTAATGGTCTCATCAACGATCCATATATATACTTCAATTATTCATCTGATTCGTTCGGATCATACATCGTGGAGATGTGATGATCGAATAAATCGCATCAGATGATAATACTGCAAATCCGCTGACGAAAGTTTTTTCTCAGCAGAAGTTTGAGCAAACCGTACATAGTTCAGGTGTAGGACACTTGAGTGATTGGCTATAGGCCAAGTGGGAGATTGTTGGATAGTTATGGCCAATAGCATCACTATTTGTACATATCATGGTGTTGTTGTACAAATTAACTATGTGACAAAGGAAATTGCTCTTTTATCATTTGTGATTAGATCACCAAGATGTATAAATAATGAAAGGTCCATATGATTAGTTCCTGGATTGAGATGATATGAGACAATATCAATCCACAAAGGTTTAATCATTAAATATCCCTAGTCGTAGTATTATCGAGATTGGACATCGATAATGCGGAATAGACTAGTATTGCACTTGTGCGCGTTGTGGGAGCATAACGACATAGTTCTCATATATTTGGGTATAGGATACTCATGCAAGTGTAATAGGATGTTGTGTTTACCGATGGTACGGAAACAGCTTCGCTCTGGATAGACCCCTCGGAATTCCATTGGTAGTATGACTATGTGTCTATGGAAGTCCGAATCAGGGTAGGTGTATTTGGTCTTAACCTGAGACTTGCACCGCTAATACTTGCGACAATCAATATACTTTGGTTTTGGTCGTCCAGGGCTTTAACAGGTTCTGTGTACGCCTCTTCTGGGTATATTGAGAATCGTAGTGTATTGGGTGTGATGTCGAGATGGAAGTATCACTCCAGTCATAGTGGAGATGATGATCACGTAGGATACGAACTGGTTCTCTTATATGTTGCAGCTATCGGGATATTATGACTAGGTCATGTTTATCCGATTATAGAGACTAGTTACCAGAGATCCGATATGTGCTTCGTACGGGGCAGACACATTTCCAGCCAGGCCTTGCACGTGACATCCGATACTGGATCGAAATACGCAATACTACGTATACTACGCCTGATATAGATCACATATTCCAGTAAGAATTTTCTGGAGAATTGGGTAGGCATGGTGCTTTGCTAGAAGCCAATTGTGTCTTGTAAATCGGTATAAATGTAGTACTAGGTACGTACGTGTTCGGATAGTCCGACGACCGTATTTACTGCCAACATATCCGAGGATCTCATGGGTCGCTTCCCGAAGATTCACCGATGACTTATGACTCGCACTTTATTAATCTGGGATTAATTAATGAGAGAGAAAATTAATCTGGGATTAATTACAGAGATATTTTTTCTGGGATAAAATATTATTTAAAGAGAGAAAACGATTAATTTGGAATTAATCGATAAAATTAATATATTCGATATATTAAACGAAATTGGATTTCGACGCGGAATTAATATTGGATTTTAATTCGGGCGAACGAGTTAATTTAGAATTAATTCATTAGCGAAATGAATAGTAATTTTACTAGGCATAATTATTTAATTACGTCGCAACGGAAAATTCATTAATTCGAAATTAGCGAACCCGAGCCCGGGAGTGTTTGCGGGCGCACTCGCATTGCGAATTTAAGTGCGGCCCACAAGTCACATCAAGCGTCAAATCATTAGTCACTTGATTGATGTGATGTCTAGTCACTTTGAGTGATTGACAACATGTCACTTTTGATGTGAATACTGATGGATTTAATGCTTTGACTTTTGGTAAATGGATTTTTGAATTCATTTTTGTGTATTAGATACACAACACTCCAAAAACCAAACCAACTCATTCATTCTCTTCCTGTCCTTCTCTCTCACTCACGGCCTTGGACCATTTTTGCTCTCAAAATTCTGCAATTGCCGAATTCAAGGAGAAGCATAAGGGAATTTTGTGGCAAAATTTCAGGAGTACTAGCACGTTTTAAGGGTCTTACGAAGGTGATAGGGAAACCGATTGTGAGCTTGGAATCACCATTCGAAAGCTTGGAGCTTGGACCGAAAATGGAGCAACAAAAGGAGCCTAAAGCCGAGAACCTTCGAGGAGAAAAGCTTGAAGATTTTTGATGTTCCTTGCGTCGCAAAAGCCGATCGTTGTAAGTATGATTCCACCATGCTTTTACGAGTATTCACACACATATGTTTCATTGCTTGAAATCGATCCCGGGACCTTAGAGAAACCCAACAGTACTTATATTTTGAATATAAGCAAATCTCAAACATATAACATTACGAACAAATGGCTCAAACTGAATTAATCAGATGAGACTTATTTGTGGCATTGTTGTCTGGGACACATTAAACAAGACTCGTATATCCACACTTTCTAATAGTGGATACTTGGACAGATTTGATCCTAATTCAAATGACGTCTGTGAATCTAGTTTATTAGGCAAAGTGCTTAAAACGTCTTTTAACGGTAAAGGTGTACATGCCACCGAGTTGTTAGCCCTCGTTCATGGTGACGTAAGTGGGCCCATGTCTAGCCAGGCTAGAGGTGGATTTGAATACTGCGTAACCTTTACGGATGTTGTTAGCCCTCGTTCGCGTTATGGTTATGTGTATCTTATGAAACACAAATTGAAAACTTTTGATAAATTCAAAGAGTTTCGACACGAAGTAGAAAAACATACGAGCAAAAGTATCAAGATATTACGGTTGGACCGTAGTGGAAAATACTTGAGCAATAAGTTTCTCGATTACTTGAAAGAGTATGGTATTCTTTCACAGTGAACTCCTCCCGAAACACCTCAATTGAGTGGTGTGTCCGAACGGAGAAACCGAACTTTGTTGGACATGGTAAGGTCAAGGATGAATCGCTCTGAGCTACCAATTTCCTTATAGGGATACTAATTGAATAGTGCAATACTTATTTTGAATACGGTTCCGACAAAGTCTGTTGGACAGACTCCATATGAATTATGGACAGGATAGAAACCGGGTTTCTCATTCCTGAAGATTTGGGAATGCTGGGCATATGTTTTGATGATACCAAACTACAACCCAAATTGGATAAGTGCCCATTGTAATTGGTTATCCTAAGGAAACTAATTCCATAACTCACAAGAGAACAAAGATATTTGTTGCTCTTCATGCGGTTTTCCTAAGAGGAATACCTAAATGAAGTGGTAAGTAGGAGGAAAGTAGAACTCGATGAAAATCGGAGTAATACTGTTTCTGGCACTGATCCCTTAACGGAACACGAACAGTTCATCAGGGATGAATCTATACCACAATCTTCTAATACACAAGGACCGCGTAGGTCGGAGAGAGTTAGGAAACAACCTAAGAGGTATGGGTTTCTGATCTCACTTCATGTAGATATTAATCTTACTGGGGAAGATGAACCGGCCATGTATGAGGAAATTATACAAGGTATCGACTCTGCTCTATGGCAATGTGTCATGAAGTCCGAAATGGATTCCATGTATACCAATCAAGTTTGGACACTGGTTGATGTACCAGAGGCATTGTGCCTATTGGTACCAAATGGGTCTTCATGGTGAAGACAAACATGGATGGCAACATACAAACGTACAAATCTAGGCTTGTAGCGAAAGGGTATCGTCATCAAATGGTGTCGATTATGACGAAACCTTTTACCTGTTGCCATGATTAAATCCATTCGGATAATGCTTGCAAGTGCTGCATATTTCGTTTATGAAATATGGCAGCTGGACGTCAAAATCGCTTTCTTTAACGTAACCTTTTGGAGGATGTTTTATACAACAGCCTAACGGTTTTATCGTGCCGAAACATGCAAACAAGGTTTGCAAGTTAATTCGATCCATTTATGGATTGAAGCAAGCATTGTGTTCTTGGAACCAACGTTTTGATGAGATCATAATGGTATATGGTTTCATTCAAAACGAAGGTGATTCTTATGTATATAAGAAGGTTAGTGGGAGTGCACTGACAATGGATGTTCTATACATTGATGATGTATTATTTCTTGGAAATAACATTCCCATATTAAAATCGGTGAAAGCTTGGCTTTCGTTAAAATTTTCCATGAAATACTTGGGAGAGGCAACCTTTATTCTAGGAATAAGGATCTACTGGGATAGATATAAAAGTGTTGGCACTCTCCAAGAACCCGTATATTGAAAGATTTGTACGCGACCTGGTGTCTCATATGCTTTGAGCATATAGAGTCACTATCAGGCCGATCCAGGTGATGGTCACTGGATTGATATTAAGAACATCCTTGAGTATCTTAGACGAACTAAGGATGCATTCTTAAAACATGGAGAATGAGAACTTGAAGTGACTAGGTCATGATTATCTGATTATAGAGACTAGTTGCCAGTGATCCGATATATACTTCGTACGAGGCAGACACAATTCCAGCCCCATGCCTAGCATGTGACATCCGATACTGGATCGTAATACGTAATACATAGTATACTACGCCTGATAAAGATTATATATTCCTTTAAAGAATATTTCTGGAGAATTTGGTAGGCACGGTGCTTTGCTAGAAGCCAACCATGTCTTGTAAATTGGTAAGAATGTGGTACCGGGTACGCATGTGTTCGGATAGTCCGATGACCGTATTTACTACCAAAATATCCAGGGATATATTGGGTCGCTTCCCGAAGATTTACCGATGAGATTTGACTCGAACAAACTGGGATTAATTACGGCAAGAATTAATCTGGGATTAATTATCAGAGAAAGAATTAATCTAGGATTAATTGCGTCGAGAATTTATCTGGGATTAAATTCGTCGAGATGAGAGAATGCGATTAATTTGGAATTAGTCGGTAAAATAAATTTAATAGTGAAATTGGATTTCTCTATTTAATTTATTTAATTGGGCTAAAATAATATATTAGATATATTAATTGAAATTGGATTACAATGCGGAATTAAAATTGGATTTTAATTCGTGCGAACGAATTAATTTGGAATTAATTTGCGAGCGACTTTCGTAATAATTTTGTGAGGCATTATTATTTAATTAAATTAGATTTAATTACGTCGCGACGGAAAATTCATTTAATCGGATTAAACGAAACCGAGCCCATATTTATTTTGAATTTAAGTGGTGGGACCCACTACCTCACATCAATGGTCAATCCATTTTATGGAAGTTGTTGGGAACCATAAATTGGTTTTTTAATAACACACACTTACCAAGTCAACTTTAATATATATATGTTTGTTTTTGGAAAACAAAAAGTGGGACTATTCATATTCTCTTCTCTACCTTCAATTGCCGAATACTCTCTCTTCTTGGGGAAATTTTTGTTGCAAAAATTTCAAGCAAAGCTAGCACTTTGGGAGCCTTTTAAGGTAATTGGGAAACTCACCCATGAGTTTGGAATGCAAACATAAAGCTTGGAGCTTCCGAAACGAAAAGATTTTTGAAATCCTACATCCACTCATTGTAAGTATTTTTCTGCAACTTCTTTGAATATTCACACACGAATCACTCTTAGAGATCTTTGGCATGTTCTAGGAATACTAACAGATAGTCTAGACATTTTCTTTTCTAGTGCCCGACTTTCTGGCAGTGGTGGCACTTATCTTCAAAAGCTCTCTTGGGCTTCGCTAGCTTAGCCTGCGGAGGAAAATTGAAACCTTTCTTCTTCTTTCCTTTTGTCTTCTTCCCATTCGACTTGGATTGTGAAGAATCGGAAAGTGGATTGGGTTTTGGAAGGCGAGTCGGAACTCCCTTCTTTAAATCTTCCTCTGCTGTGAGAAGCATCTTATGCAACTCACGGTAAGAGCAGTGAAACCCATTCATGTTGAAGTATAATATGAACTGGCGATATGACGTTGGGAGTGAACCGAGTATGACACTAAGTCCCAAAGTTTCATTGAGAGTGAAATCTGACGCCTCAATTGCTTGATATAATGAAGCACATGAGGGCTCACAGCCTTCCCTTCATCAAGTTTAGAATGGAACAATTCCATTAAAACTCTATGAACCACGACCTGTTCCTGGTTCATGAATGATTCACGAAGTTGTGCCATCATGCTATATGCATCATGCATCTCAAAATATGTCTTCTTAAGCTCAGAAGAAAGAGAACGAAGTATGAATGATTTAACCCTTAAATCATTATCCTTCCATCTCTGGAAAGTCTCAAATTCTTCAGGAGACGCATCTGGAGATATAGCAAATATATATCATAGCTTCTTAGAATTGAGGACAATCCTCAAATCCATATCACAATCCGTAAAGTTCTCAGTGCCTTTTAGTTTATTCGTATCAAATATACGAGTAAAATGATTGGTCGAAGGTGCCGCCATCGCAAATCTATCCAATAGACAGAGAATCAATGCTTAGCAGATAAGCAGATAAAAAAGTTTCATATTATATCAAAAAGTATTAACTACGCGAAATGATTGTCTATGAATGTGTTGCATGCATCAGGTCTGGTCCGTTCGAACGCGTTCTCGAACGCCACATGAACGCGAACCTTCTGTTACCATTCGAACGCGTTCTCGAACGCTACGCGAACGCGCACGCATTTTCTTAGTTTCATCATGCATCATGTCTGGTTCCGTTCGAACGCGTTCTCTCGAACGCTATACGAACGTGAACCTTCTGTTTACCATTCGAACGTGTTATCAAACGCTACGCGAACGCGCACGCGTCTTCTTAGTGTTTCATTCATCAAGTCTGGCTCCGTTCGAACGCGTCCTCGAACGCTATACGAACGCGAACCTTCTGTTTACCGTTCGAACGCGTTCTCGAACTCTACACGAATGCGGACGCACTGAACTGAGTTATTTTCATCAGATTCATACATAATTGCCCCTAGTAGCTATTCTTTCATATGATAACCTGATTGTTTCTATGCATTATGCAAGATTGTGTAAATGTCGTTCATCTGTATTCCTCACATGTATGAGTATAATGTGTTTATTAACTTGTATGCTTGCCGTATGTTAATCTTTATGTATGCAAATTGAGACATAGATTACATGCTAATAGGCCGTATGCAAATTCGGATATGTGTTACATGTAAATTTAGATGAACTTGTTGATGTATGCATGTGAATTTAGAAGCATGATACTCTTGGAAATAAGTGTTACTAAAACTTGATTAAATTATTACACAAATCCTTTCATTACAAGTGACATAAGTAAGGGACCATTCTGAACCCAACGGTTTGAGGTCTTCCCTTGCGAGGGGTGAGTGCGGCCTAAATCTTATTTTCCCGGTTCAAACCGGGTGGCGACTCCATTATTCTCCGGTTTAGTCCCCCGTGGCTACTCCGTACTCCCAACCGGGCCGCGAGCCAGGGACAGCATGCGTCGCCCAGTTCCTGTGTCCCACAGTCTGGCGACTCCACTGGGGATAGAGAATCGGCCCCGAAATATTGTCTTGTAATGTTTGGATTTATGTTCTAATTAACCGTGTCTATAGTGGATAAAATGAGGGTTTAATCAAGGGCATCTTAAGGCTAGGTAATGGTTTGGTGTCTTTCTTTCTTCATTCACTACCTTCCTAGAAGGAAAAGCTGTGAAGGCACCTATATGGCCATCTACCCTTAGCCTATTGTGATGGACTAATTTGGAGGACTCGTTGTTTATTCCTGTCACCAAGCGATAAGAGCCTAAGAGGCTAGGGTACTTAAGAGAGCCTCGCTCCACCCTCCCTCTGGGGAATCTACAACGGGAAATCCATTTGACAGTCAGTCACACACCATAGCTCATTGGCACGTACCTTAGTGTATAAAAAAGGGTGCGCTCACTTGGTCGCTCGAACCCTTGATTGGGGAGACCTAGTTGTGGGCCATCCTTCGCCGGTGAGAGCCTTTGTCTACACTCTTACGAACCCACCCATAGACCGGGTTTTTATGGTTAAAGTAACAATTATTTCCTTGAATATGTTATTTTCATCAGATTTCGTACATAATTGCCCCTAGTAGCTATTATTTCATATGATAAACCTGATTGTTTCTATGCATTATGCAAGATTATGTAAGTGTCGTTCATCTGTATTCCCCACATGTATGAGTATAATGTGTTTTTATTAACTTGTATGCTTGCCGTATGTTAATCTTTATGTATGCAAATGAGACATAGATTACATGCTAATAGGCCGTATGCAAATTCGGATATGTGTTACATGTAAATTTAGATGAACTTGTTGATGTATGCATGTGAATTTAGAAGCATGATACTCTTGGAAATAAGTGTTACTTAAACTTGATTAAATTATTACACAAATCTTTTCATTACAAGTGACAAAAGTAAGGGACCATTCCGAACCCAACGGTTTGAGTCTTCCCTTGCGAGGGGTGAGTGCGGCCTTAAATCTCATTTTCCCGGTTCACACCGGGTGGCGACTCCATTATTCTCCGTTTAGTCCCACGTGGCTACTCCGTACTCCCATCGGGCCGCGAGCTCGGGACAGCATGCGTCGCCCAGTACCTGTGTCCCACAGCTACTGGGCCATTTAAACTGGGGCGAGTTCGTACCTTATGACCATTAGGCCCAAAGCTTCTGAAGTGTTGATGGGCCATTCTGTAGAAATTATTACTTTATGTTTGCATTATCTTTCTTTTATGCTTGTGTTTAGGAACATCGTCGTTTGGATCCATTTGGACCATTTGTCATGGGATATGGGCTTGTTGGGCCATTTAAACTGGGACAAGAACGTATTTTATGACGATTGGGCCAAAGCTTCTAAGTGTTGATGGGCCACTTTGTGATTGTGTTCGGAACATTACCATTTGGATTTAGTTGGGCTCCTTGCCATGAGATGTGAACTTGTTGGGCTATTTAAATTGGGACGAGTTCACTCCTATGACAGTTAGCCCAAAG
>SKCR01024193.1:0-33081 GCA_019454045.1 Zanthoxylum bungeanum
CTCCCCCATAACTGACTCAAACTTCACGTACCACTGTCTCGGTGCATGTTTCAAACCATAGAGATTTTTCCTGAGTCTGCACACATAGTCCTCTTTCCCTCTGACTCTGAAGCCTTCTGGTTGCTCCATGTAAATTTCTTCTTCCAGATCTCCATGAAGAAATACTGTTTTGACATCCATCTGCTCAATCTCCAGGTCGAGGCTTGCTGCTAGACTGAGTACCACTCTGATGGATGACATCTTCACAATTGGAGAGAAGATTTCATCGAAGTCAATGCATTTTCTCTGATTGAATCCATTGACGACTAGCCTGGCTTTGTATCGGGGTTGTGAAGTGTGCTCATGTTGCTTCACCTTGTACACCCATTTGTTCTTCAAAGCCTGTTTGCCTCTTGGCAATTTCACCAACTCGAAAGTGTGATTGTCATGCAAAGATTTCATCTCATCTTACATGGCTTCCTCATACTTTTCTCTGTTCTCTGTTTCCACAGCCTCATGGTAGCTCTCGAGTTCTCCTCCGTCAGTAAGCAGCATATACTCATATGCAGAGTATTTCGTTGAAGGTCGCATTTCTCTGTCAGACCTTCTTTGTGGAACTGTTGGTGTAGCTTCTAGTACTGGTGGTTGATCATGATCATCATCTCTGGGAGGTTCATCACATGTACCCTCATGTTTGGGAACATCATCTTCAACTTGTACTGGCACCGGTGTATGAGGTTCCGGATTCACATCTTTGTATTGCTGGGGCATTGTCTTCAATTCCTTCCGGATATCTTCTATGGTCTGATCTTCAACGAAGACAACATATCGGCTTCTGACAATCTTCTTCTCAACAAGATCATACAGTCTGTAGCTGAAATCTTTATGACCACAGTCAATAAAGACACATTGTCGCGTCTTTGCATCAAGTTTGGATCTCTCGTCCTTTGGGATGTGTACAAATGCTTTGCACCCAAAGACATCTAAGTGTTCGTATGACACTTCTTTATCTGTCCAAACTTGGTTAGGAACATTACATTTCAGTGCGACTGCTGGGGACATATTCAAAACATATACTGTTGTGTTCAGCGTCTCCCCCCAGAATGTATTCGGTAGCTTGGCTTGTGAGAGCAAGCTTCTGACCCTTTCGCACAAGGTTCTATTCATCCTCTCAGCGAGGCCATTCAGCTGAGGTGTCTTCAGATGTGTCGTTTGATGTCGGGTTCCTTGCATCTTGCAATATTGATCAAATGGACCTATGTATTCTCCACAGTTGTCTGTTCTGATGCATTTGAGTTTCTTGCCAATTTCTCTTTCTACCAGGGCATGAAACTCCTTGAATACTCTCAACACTTGATCTTTTTTCTTCAAGGTGTATGCCCAGATCTTCCTTGAATGATCATCTATGAATGTCACAAAGTAAAGTGACCCTTCAAGTGTTCGTGTCTGCATCAGACCACATACATCTAAATGTATGAGGTCAAATACCTCCGGTTTCCGTTGAGGCGGGGAACTCTGGAAGGACACTTTGTTCTACTTTTCAGCCATGCAGTGTTCACACTTTTGTAAGTGTGAGTTCTTCAACCCGGGAAGAATATTCTGTCTGCGTAGTACTTCCATCCCCGTTTGACTCATGTGACCGAACATTTTATGTCATAGCTCGGCTGCCTCATCATTATTGACTGTATTTATGCTACTATTTGAAAGCTTAGCATGCATCAAATAAAGAGTTGAGTCTTTCTTACCTCGTGCCACCACTATTGATCATTTAGTGAGCTTCCAGGTTCCGTCACTAAAGGTGCTGCAGAAACCTTCATCATCCAGCTTGCCTATTGTGATCAGGTTTAACCGGATGTCTGGGATGTGCTTGACTCCCTTCAATACTAGTATTGTCCCGTTGTCTGTTTCAAGATAGATGTCTTCAATACCGACGGCTTTGGACTGGTCGTCATTCCCCATCCTTACGGCACCGTAGTCCCTGATGTGTAAGATGAAAAGAAGTCTCTGCGAGATGTGGCGTGTATGGAGGCGCCACTATCTATCACCCAACTGGTCGCGTGGCTGGCAAAATTCACAATATTTTCTTCATACATAATGTAGAATTCTTTGGAGGTTTTGTTGGTGGTAGTAGCAACTCTTTCTTGGTTAGAGTCACCATTTCTCCTGGACTGCTCGTTCTTCAGTTTGTAGCAATCCCTCTTCATATGTCCTTTCTTCTTACAGTGGAAACATTTTATTTCCCTTGTTCTTGATTTCCCCCGGTTCTTGTCTTATTTACCTGAGCCTCGGCTTTTACTCCTCCCCCTTCTGGTGTTCTTCTCAGTCACTAGAGCTTCTGAGGTTGAGGCCGATGTTGACTCCTACATTCTCGTCCTATTTTCTTCCTCGAAGATCCTGGTTTTCGCCATCTCCATAGTGACTTTCCCATCTGCGGATGAATTTATCACCGTAGATCTGAACGTTTCCCAAGATCCTGGTAACGTATTAAGGAGTATTAAGCCATTTACCTCATCTCCGAAGTCTATGCCCAATCCAGCCAATTCTTTCAATGTTCCGAGGAAATCGTTGATGTGGTCCGCCACAGCTGTACCTTCCTGGTATTTCAACCCCATCATCTTCTTGATGTAGTACAGCTTGTTGTTGCCAATCTTTGCTCGAAAAAGCTCCTCCAGCTTTCTCCATAAGACACCTGCATTTGTATCTTCACTAACATGGTTCACGATACTGTCGTCGATCCACTGACGAATAGTACTGCATGTTTTCTGGTGAAGATTGTTTCACCTTGCTTCAGACATTTCTTCTGGTTTCTCCTCTAAAAATATTGATCCATCATAGTCCTTTACATATAGAAGGTCTTTCATCATTCCTCTCCATGTGAAATAATTGGTATTAGTCAACAAAATCATTTTTTCGACTCCCCCATCCATCATAAAAATTATAAGAAAAAATTTCAAAAAACGGACCTCACCGTTGCTTCCGGAATGGTCGAAAATGATGGAAATGACATTTCGTTTGTCAAAATCCGACTCAGGGACCAAATTATAAATTTCAGAAATTGCATGGGTCAAAATGTAATTTTCGAAGGTTCATAGGTCAAAATATAATTTCGAAAATTTCAGGGACCTTTCTGAAAATTACCAGATTTTTTTTGCTGTCGTGGCGCTGCTGACGTGTGGCGGCTGACGTGTCATGCTGACTGGGCTGCTGACTGGGCGTGTCAGATTGACATGACACTGACTGGACTCGTCTTAAACCTTCAGCGCGCGTGAAGCACGTGCATGCGACTGGAGGCGCGTGAGTCTGGTTCTGTGAGGCGCGTGCGGCGCATGTGACCTCACTGGACCTCCGATCAATCACCGGAAAATACCACCGTGCTCATCTCGTCGTGAAAAGTCCGATGGTATGCTCAAAATCGATTTTTGACAACTTTCGTCGGAATCGATTTTCCAAACGGAACCTCTGTTTCTGAGTTTCGGGATCCCACCGTGGAACCTTAGCTCCTGATATCACTTGTTCTGATAAAACACACAACAATATAGGTGAATTGAGAGAAAACTCTTATTTATTTCTCACTAAATAAAGAATTACAAAACTTGCACTCCAAACTTTACAAAAAACTCTCACATTACTCTCACACACTTTATTTATTTCTCACTAAATAAAGAATTACAAAACTTGCACTCCAAACTTTACAAAAAACTCTTACACACTTTACTCTCTATTGTTCTCACATTTTGGATGATGAACAATGGTCCTTAAGGCTCCAATTTATAGTGCCAAAACCGTGTGAACAGTGTCACACGGTTTGACAAAGCTGGCAACAAGTTGGAGGTGTACCATTATGCTTTCGGCGCATGTCTTCTCAAACTTTCTGTGCCTCACTCGTTTGCATGCATACTGGAGTTCACTGCATGAGGCATGCATGCTGACTTTGTTGCATGCATGACGTTTCAACATATTAATGAGATGTTTTACTTACCATCCATAGCAGCCAATGAATAATGATACCACAATGTCATTGATTCCCTTCTCCATGCCTTTTAACCCACACATCTTGTAGACGTGTGTTATCTTTCTTTCTTTCTATCTTTTATTTATTTTATTTATTTTTTTTACTTTGAAATCGTTGGAAATCCACCGTTAAACCACCCCATTGTTGGAAATGATGATCGAGCACTATTCACTTTTTGTATGAATATTTATTATTTATGCAATGTAATGTAATATTTTCTTTATCATGATTATTTATTTATTTGTTTGCTAATTTCTTACTTTTATTTATATATTGTAAATCTAAGTGTTAGATTACTCTAAGAGTTATAGATTTCGAGTTTCACTCGGAACCTTATATGAAATTAGTAAAGACCCGAGAGTTACAATATATGGTGGTATAGTTGCAAGAGTTGTAAATGGTGTTGAGAAATATCACGCATTCTCTCGAATATAAATTATTTCTGGTATAGATCTATTGACATGGGTCGATCATTATAATATATGATTTGTCTCAACAGACTATGAGCTTAGCGGAAGTTCATATAGAAATGCGGATATTCATTAGTGGAATGAATATCGAACAAACTTATAGAAGATGACTAATAGATATTCCATAAAACTGTCAATAGTTATCTTTTCGAGTTAAGTAGTTATTGTGGTCATTTGACTTGAGACACTACGGTGATCTTGTGAGTGATCCTTTATGTCTGATACCATGCATGTCAGAAACCTTTTATGGTCTGACCTCTAGATGACTGTTAGGTATAGATCGATGATCACGAAGATCGGTGTGTGTTAATATGAGGATTCATCAGTCCATATGGTTGGATTTTGTTTCCAGAAATTTTCAGAGTATATTCCAGAAATCTTTCGGCCGAAAGTTCGTTGAAGAATTTGTTTCTTTAACATTATAAATAATATTGAAAAAGAGTTTTGCATATATTATTTATTAATGGAATATAATTATGAAAATTTATTTTTATATTGAGTAGATAAGGCTTTGACAGTAAAACTATAACCTTACTCAATAGGAGACGGTAATGACGAAAGGACTATACATTAACGTTTTAACCTCAACTTGTATGGTTCAGCGTGTCGTATTGTTTTTAGCCATGATTTGTAGGTGGTCAGGGCTTCATGAATATGTATACAAGTATATGAGATATATATATATATATATATATATATATATATATATATATATATATATATATATATATATATATATATATGTAACAACCGAACGTGCGCCTATAGAATTCCACTATATTAAGTTTACTCGTTGAGCACTAGGGCGACTTTTGTCAAATGTTGACAAAGTGTTTTGGGTTTAAGGATTAAATGTTCGATCTGATAATTCATGAGATGAATTAATTTAATTGAATTAATTAATTTTATATCAAGAGTTGATATAAGTTTATTGTATAATAGATGTAAATTTGATTTACATAAAATTAGTAATTAATTAGTGAATTAATTTAATTGTTAAATTAATATACAAAATTATTTACTTAGTTTATAAAAATAAATGTATCAATTTTTTAAGGTAACTATAGTTAATGTAATTGAATGGTTTTTTGTTAAAGTAACTAAAATCATTTAATTGTAATTTAGTTACCTTGGTTGGTGTGATTTTTTTTTTAAACTTTGGTTAAGTTATTTTTTTGAATCTTGTGGTGTAGAGAAAAGATGCTCATATACCATGGTTTAATTAAAATGTTTGTTTTGGTTTTGGTTTTATTTTGCTTTTTAATTAATAAAACAAAAAGCAATTTTTTTTACGACACACTTTCTCTCTGCCGAGAAGAAGAAACCAAAACAAAAAGAAAGCAAAAAAAAAAATTGTACCAAGTATTGTGTCATTAAACAGTAATGTAACATGCAAATCAAACAGATCAACAACCAAAAGTAGATCTAGATGCAAAAACCCTGATACCAGAAAAACTCCAAGACAAACCTGGAAATCAAGTTTACAGATTCAATCCAAGTCGAGATCTCTCTGTCCTTAAGAACTTATTGGCCCCGTCACAGGTGCTCTACGGATTCAAATTGCCAACGTTCTCCCAGGATAACTTGGATACTTCTTGTTCAAGGAGCACTCCTTAACAAGTATGCGAACTCGGATTCAATGATGGATCTCTCTCTCAAAAATAAGGAAAACACAATGCCTTCTTTTTGGTTAGATATTCTGTATATGTTCTCCTCTTCTCATTTGGAATAAAGGCCTTCTTTTATAAGGCATGGAGGGGTGCCAATAGGGCACCCCTTGGGGTGGGTTGCAACCCTCCAAGGATTGCAACCTCCCATACACCCCTTGAAAATCCCAATGATCTACATATACATATACATATCATATTTAATGAATTTGAGGAATTTACAACAATCCCCCACAATTCTTCAAATATCCATTCAGGCACGTGAGAGAGATACCGTGAGCTAAAGCTGCATCGAAATAGGTAGCTTTCGCCTTGAACCTTTCCTAGTGAATGACAATCGGATTTACTTGGCAAACCAGTGACCCATAGTCTTGAACTGTTCTGCCGTTGGTGTAAACCAAGACAATTGTCAACACACAGCTTTAATTCTACCATTTTCTCGTTCTACGGTTGTGTTCATTTTGGCCCTGAACAACGGTCCTGGATTCATCAAGCACTTTAGGGTAACCCGCCTTTAAAGGTTCCCATGGAAGCGGCATCACTTCTTACTTGAAATAGGTGATCTACTATGAAGAGGTAATCTGTCTTTACCCCCATTAGGACTCATCTCCTTATATAGTGATCATTAAAAGCCTTAGCTTATCCTAACCAATGACAGACAGCACTCATCGTCATTATCGGAATGGGAAAAAGTACAAAACTCTTCAGTGCTTGTTTTGAATTGCACAAAGTTTCTGTTGTCCCTTTTGAACCTAGATCTTGGGATCTCCAGTCAGCTAGGTTGGGTTTCCACAGTGGCAATTCTTAGATTATAGGCTTCAAGCCCATTCCCCTCGATGACTTCTCAACTTGCTCTCGAGGTAAACCTTTAGTTAGTGGATCCGCTAGGTTTTCCTTCAACCTGACATAATCGATCGTTATTATGCCACTTGAGAGCAGTTGACGTATGGTATTATGTCTCCGACGTATGTGTCGAGACTTACCATTATACATTGTATTTTGGGCTCTCCCAATAGCTGATTGGCTTTCACAATGTATGCTAATCGTTGGCACCGGTTTGGCCCAACTAGGAATATCCTCCAGGAAGTTTCTAAGCCATTCTGCTTCTTTCGCTGTTTTGTCTAATGCTATGAACTCAGATTCCATAGTAGACTGGGCAACACATGTTTGCCTCGAGGATTTCCATGACACGGCTGCATTACCAAGTGTGAAAACAAATCCAACCGTAGATTTGGAATCCACTATATCAGATATCCAGCATCGCTGTATCCCTCAAAACACTTACTATGGCTTACAACAGCAGGATATTCTCGTAATGTAGCCCATATTTTGAAGTTTCTTATACCTCAAAACACTTACTATGGCTTTTCCAGTGGTTATGTCCTGGATTGCTAGTATATCTGCTAAGCCTATTCACAGCTTGAGCGATATCAGTTCGTGTGCAATTCGTGAGATACATCAGACTTCCGATGATCCTTGAATACTCTAATTGCGATATGTTTAAGCCAGTATTCTTTGATAGAGGAAAAGTTAGGTTAGCTACTCCCAAATCTTTCATATCAAATTTGCTGGTTAACACTTTCTTGGTAAACTGAATCAACTCATGATTATTACCAATTATCAGCATATCGTCTACATAGAGACATACAACGACATATCATTCTTGAGTTGATTTGGCGTATATACACTTATCACACTCATCGGTTTTAAACCCACTTGACAACATCTCTTTGTCAATGTTCCCATGTCATTGTATATGTGCTTGTTTTAATCCGTACAAGGATTTTACAAGTTTGCACACCTTCTGTTCTTATCCAGGAACATTAAACCCTTCTGGTTGTTCCATGTAAGTCTCTTCATCCAATTCACCATTCAAGAATAACGTCTTTACATCCTTTTGATGTATTTCAAGACCAAATATAGCTGCTATGGCTATAAGCATTCTACTGATGTGATACGAATCACTGGTGGATAGGTGTCAAAGTAAACAAGGCCTTCTTACTGTCTATAATCTTTTATGACAAACCTCGCCTTGTACTTATCTATTGATCCATCCATTTTCATCTTTCCATTTGTAGCCCAGTGGCTTACAACCTGGAGGAAGATCAACCAACTCCCAAGTATGGTTCTGTAGGATTGAATCAATCTCACTAATAATCACCTCTTTCCACAGAGGTGCCTCCAAAGAAGACATTGCTTCTTTATAGCTTTGAGGCTCATTTTCTAACAAATATGTCAGAAAATCGGATCTGACTCTTGGTCAACTTGATCACTGTCCTTGACAGTATCAACAGATCTTTTTGAGAGACTCTCTTCTTTGTCTTTACTTACAAGGAAATGTCTCTTCAAAAATATTGCATTCATTGACTCAATCATCACATTTGGATTGATGTCAGGAGTCAACAGTTTTGGATCCTATTCCACTTTCTTAGGTTTAGGAACCATCACCTTGGCAATTAGCAAGACACCCCCACATTTTCAGATATTTGTAGGATGGTACATAACCTTTCCACAACTCATATGGTGTCTTGTCTAATCTCTTGTGAGGAAGCTTGTTCAGAACGTAGTTCGCGGAAAGCAGGGCTTTCCCCCCACACATTCTGAGGTAAGCCAGAACTAGTCAACATGGCATTCATCAATTCCTTCAACGTTCGATTTTTGCACTCAGCAATCCCATTGAGGAGAATAAGGAGCAGTGGTTTCGTGAATAATTCCGTGCACAGAACAATATTCACCGAATGATGAAACATATTCACCACCACTATCACTTCTGATTCTTTTGATTTACTTGCCAGGTGATTTGCAACTTCGTTCTCAGTGTATAAAGCTCTCAATAGCTTCATCTTTGCTCCTCAGCAAATACACTTAACAGAATCTTATGCTTTCATCGATAAAAGTGACAAAGTACTTTTTACCGCCTCTTATTTGCACAATTTTCATGTCACACACGTCAGTGTGTACAAGTTCCAAGGGTTCAAAACTTCGTTCTATGATGTTCTATGTATTTTTGCTTCAACACATGCCTCACACTCATGTTGGCTATCAATGGAAATTTAGGTATAAGGTTCATGTTAATTAATGTACGCATTGTATCATAATTAACATGTCATAACCTCTCATGCCATACATTTTGTGACTCAATAATATAAGCAGAAGTTTCAGCTTTATTAATAGCACAATTGACAGTCATTGAAAAGGCCCTCAACGAGGTATCATTTTCCTACATAGATATCATTTTCGGTCAATACAATCTTGTCAGAAACAAATACAAACCCGAGACCGAGTTCTTCAGAATATCTGGAACATGCAAACATTCTCATATGTAAGCTCCGTTCCAGATATCATTTTTAGAACCATTGTGCCTTGTCCAACCACTCTAGAGGTAGACGAACTTCCCATTGTCAGATGATCGCCGCCATCGACCTTTCTGATACGAGGAAAACATCTTGCTATCAGCACAGATATGACGAGTAGCCCTAATGTCTACCCATCATTCTCTCGGATTCCCAACCAAGTTGGCTTCAGTTACCACTGCTGAGAGATTCATTTCTGAAATCTCATCAGTTAACTGCTCCTCTTCAGCGACATAGGCCTCATTTTTCCTGCCATTGTCCTGAGATATCTTTTTTCTGCAGTCCTTTGTCATATGACCGCTCTTTTCACAGTTGTAGCACTTTCCATTGAACTTCTTGTTCGCTTGGGAAGAATCAGCTTCACTGTTCTTTCTTTTCTTGCTACCCTTTACATCCTTAAAGATGTTGGCCTTAGACTCCATAGTCTTGCAGCTGGCCTTCTCGGACATCATGTTGTCATGTTGATTCTCAATCAAACTCCAAGGTCTTCAAGGCTCATCTGCTTCTTTCTGTGTTGCAGATAGCCCATGAAGTCCTTCTATGATGGAGGCAACTTTTCAATTATAGCGGCAACTTGAAACATCTCACAGAGTTTCATTCCCTCATCCAGTATTTCATGAATGATCAATTGCAGTTCACCCAACTGAGACATCACCGTCCTTGAATCTACCATCTTGTAGTCCAGGAACCTACCCACGACAAATTTCTTTTATCCGGCATCTTCGGTTTTGTACTTCTTCTCGAGAGATTCCCAGAGAACCTTCGCAGAAGTCATGCCTTGGTACACGTTGTACAGGGTATTGTCAAGACCACCCAAAAGGTAGTTCTTGCATAAGAAGTCTCCAGACATCCAAGTCTGTTCTCGCTCTTCCTAGGCCAATTCAGATTCACCCTCTACAGGACCCGGAGGATCTTTGAGGAATTTAGCCAACTGGAGAGTTGTCAGGTAGAACATCATTTTGCTCTGCCACAGGGTTCAATCAGTCTACGAAAGACAAATTACACCACGATCAACGAATGATCTAGTTCAAAGTGATGTACTAGGTAGTCACTTGTTGTTCTAATGGACGAAAGTTCCAATAAACACAAGTCCTTGAATTTCAACTTAAAGATACTTAAGGAAAATTGAATGAACAAATATTCTTCAAACACTTTTTCCAATAGAATCTTTTAGCAATTCAAAACCCAGATTTACACTCTTCCAATAGCACAATTAATACGATAAGTGTAGATATATATGTCAATCAAGATTAGATGGAATTACTTGTGCAAAATTACACTTTAAATTCTCAACCAATTATGCAACAACCAATTAATTTCAACTTTATCACTATGTGTATGCTTGTGATAATTGAACAACTTAATAATAACTTAAATCTATACTACCAAGATTAATGTGTTTACAGTATATGACTAACCAAGTTAATATTAATTAAAGTTTGCAATTTATGATACTTCCAGGACAAGATCGTTAGTGTCACGTTCGTATATACGTTCGAACGAGACTGTCTAGTGTGTGCGTTCGTGTTGCGTTTGATAACGCGTTCGAACGAAGTGTTTCCAGAGAGTTCACGTTCGTGTAACGTTTGATAACGCGTTCAAACGGAATGTTTCCAGAGAGTTCACGTTCGTATAGCGTTCGAGAACGCGTTCGAACGGAATGATTCCAGAGAGTTCACGTTCGTATAGCGTTCAGGACGTGTTCGAACGTTCTAAGGCAGAAGACTTGCGTTCGAGTTACGTTTGAAGAGGCGTTCGAACGTTCTTATGAATTTTCAGATTTTTTCCTTCGCGTGCGTCGGGCGTTCGAACGCCCTACGGTTTTTTCATGCACAGTTCGTATTTTACAGAAAATATACAAACCCTAACATGCGAATTACTACCTAATAACACTATAGCAATAAGTTCTTAAGATTGTACCAAGTATTGTGTCATTAAACAGTAATATAACATGCAAATCAAACAGATCAACAACCAAAAGTAGATCTAGATGCAAAAACCCTGATACCAGAAAAACTCCAAGACAAACCTGGAAATCAAGTTTACAGATTCAATCCAAGTCGAGATCTCTCTGTCCTTAAGAACTTATTGGCCCCGTCACAGGTGCTCTACGGATTCAAATTGCCAACGTTCTCCCAGGATAACTTGAATACTTCTTGTTCAAGGAGCACTCCTTAACAAGTATGCGAACTCGGATTCAATGGTGGATCTCTCTCTCAAAAATAAGGAAAACACAATGCCTTCTTTTTGGTTAGATATTCTGTATATGTTATCCTCTTCTCATTTGGAATAAAGGCCTTCTTTTATAAGGCATGGAGGGGTGCCAATAGGGCACCCCTTGGGGTGGGTTGCAACCCTCCAAGGATTGCAACCTCCCATACACCCCTTGAAAATCCCAATGATCTACCTATACATATACATATCATATTTAATGAATTTGAGGAATTTACAACAAAATTCCCCCCTTGCTTGCTCACTGCCGAATTAGAAGGGAAAAGAAAACTGATTTTTTGCTCTTCAAAATCCAAGCCTAAATCTCACCAAAAATTACCCAACATATTATCAAGAACATGAAATTAATCCTTAAGTGTTAAGGATCAATTTATGTGCTTGAAATGTAAATTTTTATAGGGTTTATGAGCTAAACTTAAGAGAAGTTTTTATTGCTATTCTTGAGTGATCAAACCACATTTTGGTCACAAAGATTTGTTCTTGAAGAAGCTTGATTTGGTGGAGATAGAAGAAGTTCAAAGATTCAAAGGGCTTGGATGCAAAGCTTCTCAAATTGACAAGGATTAAAAGCTATTGTAGGTAAATTTATTTTATAAATTTATTGTTGTTGGAAAAATTATTTATGAAATTGTTGGATAATTGTAAGCATGTATGTGAGGAATTTTTAAGCATTAAAGTGTATAGAAAATTAATGTATGGATGATATATTGATTTTATATGCTTGGTTTATATTTGACAATTGTTGGAGAATATTTTTATACTTGGATTAATTTATTAAGTGTTGATAAATTTATTAAAGTGTTTAGAATATTTATTTAAGCTTATGGGAATTATATTAATGCATGAAAAAAATTAATATATGATGATATATGATTTTTAGTGCATTGGAATAATTTTAAGTTTATGGAAATAAATATTTTAATACACCTTTTTAGGATATTGCCGAAAAAAAATTTGCTCGGGATTTGATCTCGCGCGCGTTCCGTTCCCTCGGCATATTGCGTTCCTCGTAACAACCCTTTCGAGTTTAAGTGAAGCAGATAAAACCCCAATCTGTCTCAGACTTTTATAAGAAACGCACTCTCTGAATTCGAACCCAGGACCTGTAGGTTGAGTACCGTGTGTTATCTTTATTGAGTAATTCCCATAACTCTTCTGCATATTGATAATTGATCCATTAGGATTTGAATGTACTTCTTCTCTTTCATCTCCTCGAACTCATATTTCCATTCACCATGAGAAAAATTAGTGTGAATATCAACAGGTCTGCTTAGCATTTGATTCTGAAAAAGGAGTATAGCGATTTTGGCATTGGAATCCTTTGGCATGAGCATTTCTTTCCCAAACATGTTATCTAATATCTTCACTTTAGCCTCATACTTCAATTCACCTGAAATGGAAAACATTCAAGTAGGGGGAAGCTTCTTGTATGTCGGCTGACCCCCTCAAATTTTTTTCATCTAATAGTACTAAGTAATAAAAATATCTCATTGAATTTATAAATTAAACTTTTAAAAATTGTAAAATCCCCCCATAGAATAAAGGTACATTAATGGAGACATCTTTTATCAGCTTTTGCATCTTGTTAGGTATGTTTAAAGCATATTGAGGGCCTAAACTGCCCCATGTTCAATAGGCATAGAATGGAATAACTCAGAGAAGTAAAGAAAACTTGTAAGTAAAGAAAGAATCATTGGAGATAAGAAGCTCACAGTCATGGAGTCTCCAAAGTCACCAAGGGCACTACTAACAATAGAGAATAAACTTAATTTGTGAGGCTTCCCATTCTTCTTGTCAATCCATCTGGAATGAAGATTTTTGCCCTTCTCAGTAAGGTACCTCTCCTAAAGTTAAGAACCCAATAATAAATTGAAACATTAATCAATCAGCCCAAGGATATCAAATTTGTAACATTAAACTATCAATAAGAAAAAAGATGATGGGATTGCTGAAGGCCATGCACCAGGTCTCTCCAGGAGAATCATCACCAGTGAACTTTTTTCCCTGACCACTGTTTGATATATGCCAGCTCATCACCAATGTGATAATAATGAGAATAACAATTAGAGACTACATAGTTGCTTATAAATGAATAGATTTGAAGAAAATACAGTGAAATGCCTAGTATTAAACTGATCAGCCTTGGGTTTCTGGCATTGCTTTGAAATGCATATCAAAAACAAATTGAAACAAAAAAGAAGCGAGCAGCTGCCTTTTAAGTGACTGAAATTACTTCTAAGCAATTACAGAATAATATTTGATTGTATGTACACTCCATGGGGATGATGGAACATAACCAAAATGATAAATTGAAAAAATCCGCAATGGTTCTATCATCAGTGGAATCCCCTTGAACCTCTTGACTGATAAAGCTCCAACCTAATTTTGGCATCTTGTAGCAATGGATCTACTGTTTCATCTTGTATCATGTAACTTTGCTTTGATGCCCATTCTAGCACTGTGAGCACTTCAGCTTGTGCAAGCTCCTCACTGTCTGGTACATGCAATGCAATGTAGCATAAAAGGACTAATGCTGATAACTGAACAATTTGTTCACCAAAATACACAAGCTGAACCAAGTGCCTTGCCCCTCCAGCGGTTATAATTGCCTTGGAGTGATCCGAGTGGAGATAGTTATCACTGCAGGCGAACTTTGCAAGCGCAACTGAAGCCGCCCTGGAAACTTCGGCTTCCCTTTCATCAAGAAGTTTAACCAGTGGAGAAATCATTCTTGTCTCTGTTGCTCTAAAAGTCCTAGCCAAATTCCCAACAGCCTTGATGCAGGGAATGAGGAGATCGGAATCTTCTTTTTCGATAATCCTGAATAACTGATCAACAACAGCTTTGCAAGCAGGGGCGTTAGGCTTGAATGCTGATCTTCTCAAATCAGCATCTTGTTCTGCCACTGATGTGATCTCCATCAATGCCATGGCGGAATTGTATTGAACATCTTCAGGCCCTTTCTCTAAAAGAACTGCAAAACATAACAATGCTCTAGACTCGGTTATGCTTCTACAAATGGGTGAATTTCCCTTAGCAAGATGCCAAAGTGCTCTTGCTGCCATTACTTTCATGTAAGCCTTAGTTGCAGGGTCTTCAAGTTCTCTCCCTTTTGTATTAGCCCCAGAATTTGAAAGACCATGATGATGCTTAGACTGATGATTTTGCTTCACATTGTTGACTTGACCATTACTCTTTACATTGTTACCCTGATTTGTAACATTACCTTGTTTCTGCCCAGGCTTTGTAATTATCCCAACATCCATTGCCATTGTAACCACATTATGCATTTCATTCGGCGTCTTGTTACCCATTGGATGAGGAATCTGGCTGTAATTTTGCTTGTCATCATCATCAATAACCTTGTTGTTATGGCCATTAGCATTTGCATTATTGCTCGCAACAACAGCAGCGTGAATAGAGGTGGCCTTACTGACAATTGCATACTTACTATGCTCTTGCACAGTTTCAAAAGCCAAATGGCCAACAAGCAACCGAATTATATTATGTTGAGCAAAAAGATCTTGACATTTGGGATAATTTCCCGCGAATTCGGACACAGCCCATGCCACGACAGCTTGTACTTTCATCGGACCTTCTTTGAGGATTTTCGCAAACACCGAACAAACTCCACTATGAATCATGCGTTCGACACTTTCAGGGTCGCGTCCTAACAACCCAATTGCTTTCGCTGCATTCTCTTGATCTTCTGGTTTCCCTTCTTTGACTAGCTTCAATAACGGACCAACCCCACCTTCTTCAATAATCAACTTCCCGTATCGATCATTGTCCCGTGCGAGTGATACAAGCGATGCGGCGGCGTCGGATTTGTTCTCGAGAGACCCTGTATAAAGGGTTGCGATCTGATCCCATATCAAAAAGAGGATTGGCTCGTTTGCGGCGATTGGTGGGAGGCCTAAGTACTCGTCACCACGATCGTCAGCGGAAGCCGAGACGCGAAGGAGCCAAGAAACGTCACCAATTGAATTCTCCAGATGGGATGTCATTTTGCGAAAGGCAGCAGCTGGGATGATTGTGAAAACGCGCTTGATAATACCATTGGCGCGACATTTGACTACCAAAGACAGAGCTTTCTCCAGGACTTGTTCAGTGTCATCAATGATCCGGTGCGTCGGTCGCTCGTAAAGATCAGAGCTGGCTCTAGCCGCCTGTCTGAGCAAAGCCGAAAGCTTCTCAGTCTTGGATTTGAGCTCGGTGCAATCTGGTTTCATTGAAGTCGCTTCATCTGCAGCTTTGACCACTTGATCAGCAAGCTGGATCGGTTTTGCCAAGATTTGCTTCACTCTGTCCGCCATTTAATGCCACAACGGACCCCAAAAAAAAAACTTAGAATCTTTAAATCTTTATCACCCTGCTTCAGTAACACGAAACAGATCAAGAAATGGACCAACAAATGCGTTATTGAATTTGTGGGCTTTTTTTTTTTTAAAATCCTTAAAATGCGGAGATGATAACGCGAACGGGAGTGGTGGGGTAGTTGAAATTTGAGCAAATGAGCTGGAAATGTGAGTTAAACTTAAGCCGTGTCTTTGTGTTGGGGATCCGTTTTATGTTTAGATTTTAGATTTCAGAAAAATGAATCGTTCATGTCGAGTGAATGATGGGAGAGCTTTACAAATTGTATGGACTGTTTTAAAATATTTGGAGTTCAAATTCAGTCATATCAACTCTATTTCGTGCTCCACTAATAATTTAGATAACTAATATCTTTTATTAAATGAGATAATTATGACTTTAACACTCCACCAATCAAATTATTCTCTAATTTAATGAGAGATATTAGTTGTCTAAATTTGATTGGTGGAGCACGAAGTGGAGCACAATTGATGGGACAGAAGATTTGGACTCAAATATTTGTCAACAATGAATGATTGAGCCATCATTGGGCCATAATGCATTAATTTTGATTGATTTAAATTGATATTCATATATAGATGATTTTTACGAATTAATCGGTTGATTTACAATTTGCGATTTCTCAAAATTTATCTTATTTCAAATTTTAATCTATTTTTTAATTTTTCAATATCTTTTTTAGAGTTCTAATTGATATTTTTATATGAAAAATAATGGAAAAAATGAAAATATATTTTGGTTTAAATTAATTATTATCGGGATAATAAAATTCATTGATTATTTAATATTTTTTAATTATCAATGAATGATTTTTAATAATTTTTTGAGAATTTTGAACAAATTTAGAAAATTTTTATTCTCAACCATATAAAATATCAACTTTACCATTTTCAATTAATTTTCAATTGATCCTCAATTATTCACAAATTGCTTAACTCGCTATTCAATAAATTTTCTACTGATTTTTTTTTTTATTAAACTACCCAACTTTGCAGTTCGGGCTATGATGGAATTATACCATTTCATTACATGACATGAGATTTTTTTTTTGTTGTTACAAATAAATTCTCCCACCATCGCATAGATATTGGACAATCTTAGAGTCATGTTGTTCGTTCCAGATTAAAAATTTTTAAAAAAAAAAAAAACACTTAACAGTTAAATGATATGGTCTTAATTTATTTGGTATTAAATGTGATAGGAATTATGCCAAATAAATTGTACAATTCCTATCACATTTAATAGTTAATACCAAATAAATTAAGACCATATAATTTAACTGTTAAGTCACCTCAAGGTTTTTCCATCCAGAGCCATGGGGCTACTTGGCAGTAACCAAGCAACTACACTTTCATAGTCAGGGGCTCCAATGGAATTATACCATTCTGTCTTTCATTTAGAGTAAATAATGACAAATCAATTAAGAGTATGGTTGATAATTTAGGTCAGGATTCGTTTATTTGTTCGATTCGTTTTAAAACGAATACGGGTTTGAAAAAATGGATTCATTTAATAAATGAGTCAATTCGATTCGATCTTTTATTAAACGAATCGAATACGGATTTAAGCTTATTGATTCGTTTATGATTCGTTTTATTATTTTTATTTACTAGTTCTTGTTAATTTTCAATTAAGATTCGACAAATTATAGCTAATTATCGTAGAAAACTTAATATTTTCGATATTTGGTGATGCATTTTTAGTAAATATATTAATTACATATTTCAATATATATATATATATATATATATATATATATATATATATATATATATATATATATAAAATTAATGTAAATCAAGTGTGGTAAATTATTTTATTAAATAATATCATTGACTAAACGAATATACGAATCATGATATTAGGATTCGTTTAATAAACGAATTGAATACGAATCCATCATATTTTGATTCGATTCATTTATAATTCGATACAAATTCAATTCGTTAATTCGTTTTGTCACCCATATAGAGGGCCGTATAAAGCTTGGTAATTAAATATTAATAATTTGATTAAATATTTAGTATCATTAGTGGTGGGCTTTTAGCTAGCTTCTGTAATGATTCTTTGAAATTTCAATGACGTGGTGGTTCAACCAACCAACCGACAAAGTATATTGCCGATCTTATGTGTTGATTTTGTGTTTGTTCTGAATTGATGATGATGATTGACTCGTTAATGTTAACGAATAAAACTAAAACCAAAGAGGTGGCTTACCCTTAGCGTTCTCGATCAATTCTAAAATTTTATTATAACATAATTAACATTTGACCTTTCTGATTATTTATTTATTATTATTGTGTAAATTTGTAGGAGAGCTTTTCTGATTGTTGGTAATTTGTTTATGAAAAATAAGAATGTTTGGGGCATTGACAAGAAAATTTCAAAAACTTAATGTCCGAACGTACACGTCACGATCGATGATTGTTTAATATCCATTTTATATTCCGGGAATGGATAAAAAATAGGCACTATCTCTATTCCTTCTCATTCTCCCATATATATATTTATTTATTTATTTTTTTTGTGAAAATCTTTTAATTAATAATAGACAATATGAGGACTTATATGAAATTTGTCAAATCAGAGAAAGAGGTTAGAGAATTATTCATTAATTAATTTATTTTTGATCCTATATTATAAATTCACTGCAAAAATATGATATTTTTACCATTTAGACACGAAATAATGGAGTTGTGCCAACTAGCATCCTCTATTTAATGTACAAAATACTTATAATAATACTATAATAATTAATAACAACATCATTAATAATAGTTATAATAATATTAAAATCCAACTATCATTTTTATGGATAAATTCATTTTTGATGCTATGTTTTTGGATAATTTCATAGATTATGTTGCAATGTGGATGATATTAACCTACTTTAATGAATATGTTTTAAATGATTTTAATTTATGTCTTAATAAAATATTCAATTGTTCGAAAGTTTTGGTTTAATTTCTCGAGGATCATCATACCATTTTCTCAAATAATTATAAGGGACATGGAGGATAAAAAGGCATAGACAAAATCCCAAAATAAATATGAAGATATTGATCCCCATCTTCCTCTTTATAGCAATCTCTATTTTGGATACAGAAAATAAAGGTCATTAACACTATTCATTCGGTACAAATATATTATTTTGAGTATTAAACATGCAACTTAAATCATTTAACATGTAAACTCTTTTAATAAACAAGCAACTAATTTCAAGTTTTGAAAAATTTCATGTTTATTAGCAGAATTTACATGTTTAATAGTTTAAGTTGTATGTTTAATGATAAAAATTACATATTTGGATCAAAAATATCTAATACCTCTGGGATACTGGAGATGAACTTGTTGGTTTCTTTATTTATATAGTTTTAACCAGTAACATCTTAGTGGAGAGATAATGTTTCTTTAGTGAAAATAAGCTTAAAAACTTGGGTTCCATCATTACAAGATATCAGCAGCCAATTAGCCAATAAACTACCACTAGCTTTGAGGCATTGGAGGTTTTGATAGATTATCAAAACTTAAAAGGAAACAAAATTGGGTTGGGAAGCCAGCAATTCAAATAGAGCATGATTAAATATATTCACAAACATTCTGGGGATTTTAACTGTTTAGTAAATTACATGGGTTTTTTTTTTTTTTTTTTTTTGGTTAGTCCAGCTGTAGACGGAATGATGATTGATTTGCACTAAATGACGAAGCCCATAAAATGTTTGAGGATCGACAATGGAACGTGAACTTCCATTTAACCAATAGCTGTTTTTGTACATATCGAAACATCAAGCTCTGATTCAGAAAGCGAATTCATCACAGAAACCCACAAGGAATCCCACATGGCTCCAACCATTTCACAACAAAATCATGTACATGCTTTTTTGTACAGCAGATAGAGAAATTCATATAACTACTTTGGATTCTTTCAAAACGTTTACTCATCCTGTACATTTTGGTTACATATTATTGATATGAATCCAACTTGCATGATTAATTTGATACAATCACTATTAATCAATTAATGGTTTTGGTGTAACCACTTGTAAACGCTGAATTTTGCATTCAGTTCACAATCATGAATTTGTATGATGGGGCACCAGCGATCCTACAAAATAAAGATAGAGTGAGCGTTGAGTAACTACCCACCGGTGTGGTGGATACTCCGACGCTCAACTCAGTGACAAAGACGAGAGGAAAGAGAGGGAAGAACAAGATTTATGGTTACCTTGATCTTCGTAGATTGTCGTGAGAGCAGTGGGATGATGTTTAGGGGTTTATGTGTACTTTGACAACTCGAGTCTGAATGCCAAAACTTGAATGAATCAATCTCTTGGACCCCCTCTCTTTTTATAGGCCGTGAGTAGCCTTCAAGTCGGATTATGATTTCCTTGAAGAATCGTACACCAACTCTATTTAGGAAATTAGAGTTAAATCAGGGTTGAATTATGAGCACTTAGATATTCGAGATTAGGCATAATCTCTATAGTAGTTGGATTAGACTACCGTGTTTGTAGGTAGTTTGTTATGATTCAAAGACTTGGTTTCATTATTAAGAATGAACTAGGGCGTAGACTGACCCGATAATGTTGAATGAGACATCAAGTAACATAATTAGGATCTTGCTGAAGTCGTATGAGCTCTTAGAAGCCTATAGGTCGTTTGGGCCTTTGCCAATTAGAGCGTATGGGCTCATGCGAGTGAGCTCATGGTTGTTTTGGTGCTAATTGGGCCTTCTCTGACGCTTGAGCCTGAGATATATGACATTTGGGTTCTTGGCCCAAATTTGACCCGTACAGTTTGTCTCATACTCTCTAAGTCGATGAGTCATTTACTTTGAGAGTATCCTTACGAGTGTGTCACACGAAACCACCATGTCGTTTGGAATATCGGCGTTTTGGTTTAGACCAGATGAAGGTCATGCCACGTAGACGAGGGTTTATGAGTTCAGAAGCAAACTCTGCACCAGCACAATTGGCCACACATAAGGTGCATGATATTTCAGAAGCAAAACTATAGGAGGCATATGAGAATGTTGAGCATAAGGAGACAAAATCTGCTATATCGGATGCTACTGAAGAGAGTGTTGAGCAAAGGGAGTCGCAACCCGCTCCACTAGAAGCTACATAATCATCCACAAGTTTGGATTATGACAAACCTCCTTAAACTAATAGACCTCAGACAAGAAGATCTTAGCGAGACATGATTCCATCAACCAGATATTCAGGATCTGAATACATTCTGCTTACTGATGAGGGGAAGCTAGAGAGTTTCTCATAGTGCAAGAAGGCACTGAGGAACAAATGAGTGGAGAAAAATGACAGCAGAAAAGTATTGTGCAGAGATACAGTGAAGTGTGTTGTGCAAAGACACATCCAATATGTCAACAAAGGTGGTTACTGGGGACAAGCTAGAGCTGTGGAGAGACATGACTGTGATAGCTGTTAGATGACAATCGTTTCGGATGCAGTTAGAAGGGGAGAATTGATATGAATCCAACATACATGATTAATTTGCTACAACCACCATTGATCAATTAATGGTTTTGGTGTAACCACCCTAACCACTCAGTTAGTGGACAATTATGGCAATCACTCCACTAATTGTATTGAGTTAGAAGACAAGTTATGGCCTATAAATTGAGCTCTAATTTGAGAGTTCAAGCATTCCCAACAAGTGTTTAAGCTTCATGTCAAGAGAGCTTAGAGAGTGAAATATGAGATTTTTTTATAACAAAATTTGTAATATTTGTAAATTCTATTCAAGTATTAATATAAAGAAAATTTTCCTCATAAACACTCTTCAGTAGTAAGAGAATCATAACAATTATTAGAGCACAACTGAAATTGCTACACTGCTACTGTACTTGATCAAATGACATGATTTTTTTTAGAAACGTTGGAAATTCTGCCGCCAAACCACCCGATCCAGACTTAAGGAGAACATGAAAAAATCTCGGCTGTCTCAGATTATTACAAGAACGTACCTTTTTGACCGGCGTAAACACACACGTATAACGCAAGCGCACGTATCGTTCAAGTAGTATAAAAATATCGATCCCACGAGGACTTAATTCCTACTGTTGTTATTAATTATTGATACTATTTATTTACAGGTATCTAATTGAAGGGAATTGATTGATTTGGTTGATTGTAGATTTGCTAAATAAATAAATAAATAAATAAAAAGACAAAAGAAAATACTAAGGAAAATAACAAAAGACACAAGATATATGGTTGTGAATCTTTCTAATATCTTTTAAAATATGAAGTGATTATTTTATGTTTGTGTAATAAATCGGTTTACTAACCTGGAACACGAAATTATGCGAAAGCCTCTGTCGATGGTCAGACGCAAATACCCAGTTTAACCCAATTGAACCATATGTCTATGTCAACCAAATACATGGATTCATTAAGTTTAAGTTCCAATTATGGCTACCCCCGCCCGACAGGTATATGTCTATCCTGTAAGGAAATCTATTAAAGAGTTATCTATCCTCAAGAAAGATAATGGGCTATTAAGTCTAAGGCTGAAACCTAAAATTCATTTGTCAAGTTTATTTTAGATTTACCACATCAATCTTATTGGTGATTAGACAACAAGAAGCATTAAACTTAAGACTTAATAAGTAAACCTTTAAATTACCCAAACTATAAAATAACCCCTTATAAACCGGTGATATTAGAATCATCACAACCCCAGATATCTAACACATAACTAGGGCTAGTAAAAACTTAAAAGTAATAGACATAAAGTAAAAATCCTGAAAAGTAAAAGACATAAAGTAAAAGCTGAAAAGTAAATTACAATAAAATAAAGGAAAAACCCACCTTGAGGCCCCTGTACTCTCAATGTTTTTTACATTGCACCCCTGTACTAAATTTTCTACACATTGCACCCTTGTACTCTCAATGTTTTTTACATTGCACAACTGTACTAAATTTTCTACACATTGCACCCATGCACTCTCAAAAAATTGATATTCCACCCTTATTTTAACGGCAAGTTAACAGAGTTGAGAAATATTCTGACATACCCACCCTTATTTGTGTCATATCTGCCTGGTTTAGGAAGAAGCACCTATACTAAAAAGAGAAGAGTTAAAAAAATGGGTGTTTGCTATAAATGTGCACGCATGACATGTAATACTCGTTGTCGTTCTTTAGGAATGGTGTCTGATAACCGTGAAGCATCTTTGTTTTTTTGTTGTTCATTAATAACACTCCAAGATCGTAATTTTGATCTAATTTTTGCAATAAATTAGTTGGATTTTTGAATGTATAAGAAGGAGCAGAATATTTATGCGTCCTAACATATAGTTATGCGCCCTAGCATAACTTCAAAGTAAAAAAATTTGCTCGATCCAATCCGAAATAAGGGTGGGTGATGTCAGAATATTTCTTAACTCTGTTAACTTGCCGTTAAAATAGGGTGGAATGTCAATTTTTTAAGAGTGCAAGGGTGCAATGTGTAGAAAATTTAGTACAGGGGTGCAAAGTAAAAAACATTGAGAGTACATGGGTGCAATGTAAAAAATATTGAGAGTACAGGGGTGCAATGAGTAGAAAATTTAGTACAGGGGTGTAATGTAAAAAACATTGAGAGTACATGGGCCTTAAGGTGAGTTTTTCCTAAAATAAAATGATAAGGTAAAAAGGATCAACTTTTACTAATTACTATTTAGATATCTCCCTTAATATAATATATTACCTTGTGATTATTTTACCAACTAGCCATATAGGCGGTAACCTGATTAAGTCAAATTAAGTCCAACCAGCCATAAAGGCGGAACCAAAATAAACCTGCCATATAGGCGGTAAGAAAATTTAATTACCAATCGACCAATCTGGCGATATCCTTGATTAGTTAGGTTTAATCTAGATTAAAATGAATTACCAACCGACCAATCTGGCGGTATCCTTTTTAAATCAAAATTTAAATAGTGAATATATTATTTTTAAATGAGATTAATCTAAATAGAAATAGTAAAAGAATTACCTTTCACCCTAGCAGAGGGAAGTTACCTCCTCATGGTGAATAGTAAAAACTGTAAAAAGTATAGAAAGTAAATTACTATTATTACAGAACGTAATTAAAATTAATTACAAAATTAAAAACTAAAAGAAACTAGATAGAAAACTCCATATTTACATCAGAGAATTTAGAGAGAATGGTCCATCTGAAACTGAAATTTCGAGCTCTATTTATTGGCGTCAGTAGGGGTCCGGTGTCGCGACGCCAAGCCAGGGTCGCGACGCTGGTTTGTCGACGTGGTACGCTTTGGTTCGTCGGCTTCAGATTCTGGATAAGGTGATAAGGTGACACGTGGCAAGGTGGTTGGAGTTCAATTATTATGACACGTGGCGGCTTCTGATTGGCTGATTAAGATTTTTATCCACCACGTGTCAGATATGGATAAGTGAGTCAATGATTGATGCTGAAGTGGCGCTAACGTGGTGACACGTGGCAAAGTGACTGTCGGCACCATATAATTGCGACAAGTGGCACGCTATGATTAGTTGATAATGACGTGGTAGCCACGTGGCACTTTGATTTGGTCAATCGGTGATGTGGATGATGACGTGGAGTGACACGTGGCGACACGTGGCGATGGCGACTGTCGACACCGTAGGATGATGACACGTGGCACGGCGCACGTTAGCATATCGGCTGTGATGGTGACACGCGGCACGGCGCACGTTAGCAAAGTCAAACTTTTCAGATTCTGACATGTGGACCTGTCGCACGTTAGCATGGACCCGGTGCACGTTAGGCGTCGCGACGCGCCCAAATTACCAAAATGCCCTTTTTGCCAATTTTCACTGTTTTGCTCCAAATCACCTTCAGAATGTCCTGAAACTTTATTTATCTACAAAATAACATAAAACACATCAAAATATTCATAAAACTCAAGAAACTATACAAAATATTAGGTTAAATGAGTGGGAAATAGTGATAGATTTACCACTCATCACTTTTGCATTCGAACTTAGAACTTGTAAGCCATATCATAAGCTCTACACCATCAAGTCACGTCTTTGGGAAATTAAATGACATGATGTGCATGGAGTTATTCTCAAATTTCTGATTCTGTGAGATTTCTCTTCTCGAGGTAAAATGTGCTAACAATAGCCTTTTATAGGAAGTGAAAACTGACCATACAATAAATTATTATGCTTGGCTTTAAACTGATATAGCATTAACATATATACATTAACATATACACACTTCCAACCTTGTTTTATTATTCTATTGTGTCATTCATATAACAACTCAATAATATATTATCACATGTATTAAAATAGTAATAATAATAATAATAATAATATTTAATATAATTTCACATTATTATTTAATAATAGTACGTTACACATATATAATGATGTTACCAAAAAAATTACTCTTATTGATGGAGATTTCTGCGGCTAAGTCTTTAGCACAGCTCGGTAAGGACAAAGAGGGTAATTCACCTCATCCAGAGGACCAGGGTCAGATGAGGTGTATCGCTCCAGTTTGTTGGGCATGACTGGCCAGAGGATGTAGCATGACACGATTTCAGAGACCGACCACCTCAGAGCTATGGCCGACCATTTTGGGTCGTAGGCTCGGTTCGGTTCTATCCTGCCCCCGTTGAGCAGATTGATGAGCTCAGTTATTTCAACTCAAGATGGAAACAATTTGGGAAGCTCAACAAGTTACTTGGCTGACCTCCTGAAGACCGACAAAAGATCAGAAGGGCTGGATCTTTCCTTCGGCACGTGTCATTTCCCGAAAGCACTTTACAGGCTGTCACCATTATTGTTGTGTGTGGCAGTGGGGAAGACAAAGTGATGTGATAGGCCGTCAGACGGTAGGTTTGCTTTCGGCGAGGGCAGACCTAGGGCAGGATAGAACCGAACCGAGCCTACGACCTGGGACGAAAATCAGCCGTCAACAGTTGGCGCCGTCGGTGAGGAAAGAGCAAAAAGCAACTTGCGTAGTAAGACGATGATAGAAGGTGGAAACCGTAGGTTGGTGGATAGTTCAACAGCGGAATGGATGAAGGGGAAAAGAATGGGAATAAACAGATCAGAACGAGAGGAGGAATGGGTTCACATGAAAAATGTATGACAAAAATAGAAGCGTTTCCTTTTTTGAGTTGTGAAATGGAATGTAAAGGGGTTAGCCAACGGCAACCCATCCGGGTTAAGTTGTGGAATGGAATGTAATGTTACGGATGGGTAACGTCTGTTGGCAGCAGTTGAACAAGTCCCTCGGAGGGTAAGCGCCATGCTTGCTCGATCGACCAGAGTCCTCAGCCCTATAAATTAGTGGTGATGGAGGAATAGACATTGGACTTGTCAGCCAAGGACAGGGTATGACATCCCTCAGACCCTCCTCAATTGTTGTGGTGGTCTCCCCGAATGAGAAGAAATGAGAAAAAGCCCACGGGGAAAACCACAAGGAGCAAGGACTGAAGGCCTCGGCTGGGTTTCCAGATTTGCTCGGGATGTGCAGGGTCTAGGTAGAATGCATTATTCATCAGCGCCCGTGGAGCGTGTGGTGCAGTAGACCCAGCTAGTCGGCTGGTGAGTCCCGTTGAGTACCATCAGACCACCTGGCTTGGGTTTGGCCGAATGGCACCCTTGATTATAGGAGTCTCGGGTAAACCGGACCTAGGGACGTTTCTCCCCTTACGAGTTGGCTGGTGAGTCCCCTTGAGAACCACACAGGGAAGGCACATAAGGGGTGTCCATGCCCCCCGTGGGGATTTGCCTGACCGCCCGGATCGGCGTATCCGTAGCCTGGTTAGCCGGGACACTGAATTGTAAGATTCAAAATTATGTTTTGGAGGCCATGGTAGAACGCTGCCTCGGAGCACCCGAGTTGTTGTTTTTACTTCCTGAATTTTTTCATGGGGTATTGTAGGCATTGCATTTTTGCATATCAGCCCGATGATGAGTCTCGTATGGAGACAACTACCCTTGTAGTCATGAAAGCCGCGGGAAATAGATGTTGGAAGGGTAAAGTTGGAAAATAGAATTTTGTTGGATTTTATCTGAGTTGTTTAGCTTCGGCTGCTTGTTGGACTTCCGTTTCGAAGCTTATCTTAGGCCCAAGACCCCATAAACCATTTACCAAACACAAGACCAAACCCAAAATACCCAAGCCCACCAAGTCAAACCAAGCCAATGCCCAAAGATATGATTCACGCCCATATGCTCCTTATTTAGGAAATAGATATTTAATCACATGTTCAAATCAAATAAAATCCTTACCTAAATAAAAGAAATCAAATCAAATCCCTACCAAATCAAATCCAATCACAAATCCAAATTAGGAGATCTATTCCTTATTAGAAACCAATTAGAAGATTCTCTCCTACTCAAATTAGGAAAGTCTTCTCTCTTTGCCTATAAAAAGAGGCCTTCACTCCCATTCACAACCCTAGCACATATACATCCCTCTCACACGCCTAAAGCACTCTCTTAAGCCTCCATTACACGCCCAAGCAGCCCCCTGAAGCCTCCATTGCCGCACCTTCAAGATCCAATAGCCTATATTGCCGCACCTTCCCTCCATCATCAACACCCTTCACGCCCAAGCCCTAAACTTAACCCTCCATTGCCGAGTTCCAGCCCCCATTTACAGCCCTAAAACACCATCAAATAAACCTTATTGACATCCCTAAAGTCGCACTAAACACCCTCCAAAAACAGCCCCATTCGCAGCCCCAAAACAGTCCCTGAAAACACCCCACTGCACCAGTGAACTGCTGAATTTAGCTCGCTGTTCTGGTCAGTTCTTGCTGCGGCTTTAGCCAGCAAAATAGCCCTAAAATCACCTAGAAAACCCCCCAAAAACCTCCATAAAGTTTCCCTAAAAAAATCCCCACAAACGCACCTCCCTAAGCCTTCAAAATCACCCAAAACAGTCCGCTAAACCATCAAGACAGTGACCTGAAATGTAGCAGCGAAACAGCAACGAAACGGACTTGAAACAGCAGCCCGAACAGCAAAACAGCAAGGAAAGACGTTGATTTGGTGAACTAAAAGAGTAGCGGATCATTCACCCTTCCAACGGACGTGTAACGCCATTTCTTAGACGACAAAAGAGGTTAGACCTGAGGGCACCTTTCTACTTATCTTCTTTATTGTTGTTTTATTTATTTTGATATATAATTGCATGAGAGTCGTTTGAAGCATGATGTGATTGTTGGATGAGCGGGATATGTGTTTTCTTTTGTGGTATATCGGATGGAAACCCGGACGTAAATTCCATAGCCGACTCCGAATGGACGGTAGTATGGTCTGCACTCGGGATACAATGCCACGTACCACTTAAGATACACATATCTCGTCTCATCCTAATTTGTATTTGAGCATGTTATAGTCTTTAGGTTATATGTTTATTATTTAAAGCATGGTTTAATTTAGTTTGTTATTTATTTGTTAAAGCATGTTTAGGTTGTTCATTATGCATGTTCTTAGTTTATGATGCGTTTGGGTAATGATTTATACATGTTGGTTTAATGGTTCAATAGGCTTGTTGTGTTACATTGCGTGAAATCATTTGGATGAAAGCATGTTAGATCTAAGTACCCTTGAGCATGAATGTTGAATAGATTCGGTTAGTTTATTGCACAAATCATATCATCACAAATGACATAAGTAAGGGACCATTCCGAACCCAACGGTTTGAGGTCTTCCCTTGCGAGGGGTGAGTGCAGCCTTAAATCTTTGTCCCGGTTCACACCGGGTGGCGACTCCATGTTATTTCGTACTCCCAACTAGGTCGCGAGCCTAGAAAAGCGTCGCCCAGGTTCTGTTGTCTACAGTCTGGCGACTCCACTGGGGATATTTTGAATCGGCCCCGAAATCATGTCTCGTGATGTTTATTATTTGTGCTTTAGTTAATCGTTTCTATAGTGAGTTGAAAGGGGTGTAATCAAAGGCATTGTTAAGGCTAGGTAATGGTTCGATGTCTTCCTTCACTCACTACCTTTTTATAAGGAAAAGCTGTGAAGACACCGAGATAACCATTACTTGTAGCTCGTTGTGACAGACTAGTTTGGAGGACTCGTTGTTTATTCCTGACACCAAGCGATAAGAGCCTAAGGGGCTTGGGTACTTAAGAGAGCCTCGCTCCACCCTCCATCTGGGGAATCTACAACGAGAAATCCATTCGACAGTTAGTCACACACTGTAACTCGTCGGCACGTACCGTAAGGTATAAAAAAGGTGCTCACTTGGTCGCTTGAACCCTTGAGTGGGGAGTCATAGTTGTGGGTAATCCTTCGTCAAACGAGAGCCTTTGTCCACACTCCTGTAAACCCACATGTGAACATAGTTGTATGACCTATAGGGGCCACCCTTTATGCTTTTAATAACCCCATGCATATTGTGTCTCATACATCACATGCATCTCATGCATATATGCATCATGTTAACCCCCGTGTCTTAAAAGCCATCATAGATATCCGTTGGGTTAGGAAAAAGAAGACTTGTCAAAGAAGAGTTTAGCAAACATGGATATTGGAGAAAAGGAAACCGAGAAACAGAGAGATTTACGGCAGAGATAGAAAGACCATTGAGGGGCCTTCAAAAAAAAAAAAGAAAAAAAAAAGAAAAAGAAAAAAAAACAAAAAAAAGAAAACAAAAAACAAAAAACAAAAAACAAAAAACAAAAAAGAAAAAAAAGAAAAAAAATTGTTGTTTGTTTTTAGTCTTTGATAGTTAGACATAAGTCCAATGATGAAATCGTTTGATTTAGGGTGAAATCTTAGAAACGATAAACTCTTGATGTGCTTTTATCTGATACTTTGAATGATTAATCTATGTTAGACTCGTAAACACTTCACTATAGTTTCTTAGCGGTGAAAACCTGAGTAGTTGGCAATGTGAATAGTTAAAGAAATTGCAGGTCGGTGAATGACCGTTTGCTTAGATGTATATCTTGATTTGCTTTTGTTATGATGTGTGGTATGGTTGAAAATGAAAGAAAAGTCTCTAAAGAAAAGAATTGAACCACCTATAACCGATAAGCATGAAGCTACCTATGAGTGAGTATTAGGACCACCATGAGGAGAAATGCTACCTTAAAGGGTAGGTGTGTTGAAAAAAAAAGAGAAAAAGAAAAAAAAAAGAGAAAAAAGAAGTTCAAAATGAAAAGAAAAAAAGAAAGAGATAAAAGAGAAAGAAAACCATACCACATTGAGCACAAAAAAAGCAATCAGGCATAATTGAGACATCTAGGTTGGTTTGACCCATCGATCCCGATTATTGACGAAATCATTGAGTTAGCTTACCTGGGGATGAATCTGCGAAGGAACCTTTGCACACATAGACTTTGAGTCTGGCATAGATCATTTATTCAAAGACTTGGATTTGAGTTGCATTGAGTGTTTTGAAGGTTCTCTGGTTTCATTACGGAGCATTCTTTGAGGACAATGATATGTATAACTATTGGGACTATTTCGTAGAATGTGATATAGCATGATGATATGGAAGGCCCCACCATGTGGTTCATCTTGATCAAGTACAAAACAGCAGAGAGCAGAAAGCTAAATCAAGACTGGGGGCGACCAGTCTACTACATCGTGAATCAGGGACATAACAAGATATTGGGTCATGAGACTAGAGAGAAGACCGAGCAATCACCTGGAGAACTGGCGGAAAACCTAACCCAGCGGGATAGGAAAATCATTCATGCATGCATGCATACACGTAATATATTTTGCATTCTTTTTTGTGTTTGTTTTGTTTTTCACAGGTTTCAAAGAAGAAAAAGAGAAAGCGGCAAAGACAAGCCAACCAGAATCAGCAACATACGAGTAGTAGTTTTTGGGATGAGTCCCAGGGCTGAGGCCCATATCAGTATCAGCATGGGGGCGAGGCCCATATCAGTATCCGTTGGGGCGAGGCCCATATCAGTATCAGCATGGGGGCGAGGCCCACATTAGAGTCAGCATGAGGGCAAGGCCCATATCAGTATTCGTTTGGGGATGAGTCCGGGGTTGAGGCCCACATCAATATCCGTTTGGGGCGAGGCCCACATCAGTTTGGGGCGAGGCCCACGTCAGTATCAGTTTTGGGGCAAGGCCCACATCAGTTTCAGTTTTGGGACGAAGCCCACATCAGTATCAACTCAAGGCTGAGGCTCACATCATCAGAATTTGGAATGAATCCCAAGGCTGAGGCCCACATCGTCAGATTTTGGAATGAATCCAGGGAATGAATCACAGGACTGAGGCCCACATCGTCAGATTTTGGAATGAATCCCAGGGTTGAGGCCCACATCGTCAGAATTTGGAATGGATCCAGGGAATGAATCCCAGGGCTGAGGACCACCTTATCAGAATTTGGAATGAATCCAGGGAATGAATCCCAGGGCCGATACCCACGTCGTCAGAATTTGGAATGAATCCAGGGAATGAATCCCAGGGCCGAGGCCCACGTCTTTAGAATTTGGAATGAATCCCAGGGCCGAGGCCCACGTCTTCAGAATTTGGAATGAATCCCAGGGCCGAGGCCCATGTCGTCAGAATTTGGAATGAATCTCAGGGTCGAGGCCTACATCAGCATCTGTTTAGGGCGAGGCCCACATCAGCATCAGTTTGAGGCGAGGCCCGTATTAGCATCAGTATCAGTCTTGCCGGGTATGACACTCTGGGGGCGAGGCCCACATTTTTATCAGTATGAGTCTTGCCGGGTATGGCATTCTGGGGGCGAGGCCCACATAGCATCAGATCAGTTTCTGCCGGGTATGGCATTCTGGGGGCGAGGCCCATATTACATCAGATCAGTTTCTGCCGGGTATGGCATTCTGGGGGCGAGGCCCGCATTACTTCAAATCAGTTTCTGCCGAGAATGGCACTCCGAGAATGGAGATTTTAGTCCGGGAATGGACAGCTCGGGAATGAGCACGCCGGGAATGGCACTCCAAGAATGGAGATTTTAGTCCGGGAATGGACAGCTCGGGAATAAGCACGCCGGGAATGGCACTCCGAGAATGGAGGTATAGTCCGAGAGAATGGACAATCTGTGAATGGACAGCTCGGGAATGAGCAAGCCGGGAATGACACTTCAGGAATGGAGATCGGTTCGGGAATGGACCACATCACATCAACGGTTCGTGAATGGACCACAACACGGTGACGGTTCGGGAATGGACCTCATCACATCACAGCAACACTCGGGGAATGGAGATCGGTTCGGGAATGGACCACAACACGTGACGGTTTGGGAATGGACCTCACACATCACAGCAACACTCCGAGAATGGAGATCGGTTCGGGAATGGACCACAACACGGTGACGGTTCGGGAATGGACCTCATCACATCACAGCAACACTCCGGGAATGGAGATCGGTTCGGGAATGGACCACAACACCGGTGACGGTTCGGGAATGGACCTCATCACATCACAGCAACACTCCGGGAATGGAGATCGGTTCGGGAATGGACCACAACACGGTGAAGGTTCAAGAATGGACCTCATCACATCACAGCAACACTCCGGGAATGGAGATCGGTTCGGGAATGGACCACAACACGGTGACGGTTCGGGAATGGACCTCATCACATCACAGCAATGACCGGCGTAAACACACACGTATAACGCAAGCGTACGTATCGTTCAAGTAGTATAAAAAGTATCGATCCCACGAGGACTTAATACCTAAGTTATTAATTTTATGAGGTTAAATGATTACTAGTATCTAACAGGTTGTTTAACTGATTTGAAATAGCGACGATTCTAAATAAAATATAATTGTTTGAAAGTAGATTTTAAGAAAATTCAATATTAAAACTATCCAGGGTTGTGATTTATTCCAATATTATATAAAGATAAAGTGGTTATTTTATAATTGGGTAATATATTGATTTATTAACCTGAAACACTAATTTATGTAAAAGCCTCTTCCGATGGTCAATTACAAATACCTAGTATAATCCAATTGAATCATATGTCTATGTCAACCAAATTACCTAGATTCATTACGATTAAG